>JARKHS020001106.1:0-163940 GCA_030143305.2 Amblyomma americanum
CTTTGGTGTGTCCTCCTCTTGTTCCCTTAAATCCCTCCGGAAGTTGGCCCTTGCACGCCGCATACGCAATATCCTGAAGAAGTAGCTGCTTAGAGTTCGGTATTTCATATTTTTAATAACAAGGCTTGAGCAAGTGGCACGCACGCTCGTGAAGTACAGTGCCTAAGCTTCTAGGCATTAGGACACTGAACTTCCGCTTAATAATAATGATAATATTAATTGGTTTTTGGGGAAAGGAAATGGCGCAGTATCTGTCTCATATATCGTTGGACACCTGAACCGCGCCGTAAGGAAAGGGAGAAAGGAGGGAGTGACAGAAGAAAGGATGTGAGAGGTGCCGTAGTGGAGAGCTCCGGAATAATTTCGACCACCTGGGGATCTATAACGTGCACTGACATCGCACAGCACAGGGAGCCTTAGCGTTTTTCTTCCATAAAAACGCAGCCGCCACGGTCGGGTTCGAACCCGGAAACTCAGGATCAGCAGCCAATATTAAAAAACTTATCTCAGTATGGTAAATTGCTTAGGGTATCGTAGATGCTACGATTCAACAACATCCATTTGTTGATCCTAGCTTTGTTGTTGCGGTACACCATTTGCTCACCATTAAGAGACATGAATTCCGCGCTTGTCGGCCTAGTTTTTGGTAACTTGTACAGGACAAACCTGAAAAAGAAGATAAGGGTGTTATATCACTCCACGTCAGTCCTTGCGCTTCTATGCGGCTGTCGGTATATTGCGAATAAATGTGCGTGCCTCTCACGGCTGTCGGCATTCTCTGAATAAATTCGCTGCGATGTTCTGTTATACAGGGGTAGGTGTTCATGCATAGACACGACAAGGCTAGTAGCGGTCGTGCCCCACTTTTTATGCCAAGTGTTGTTCGAAGAACATTTTTCAAAAACGGAATCGCATGTGACTAAGAATATTGACCGAAAACTGAATCGAATAGCGATCGTGCCGTTGTACGAATGTTCGCTTTTTGTCGTGGATATTTGCCACAAAACAAAGAGCGAGGCTCTGTCGGACGGGCAGTGCATGGTACATTGCTTTCTATTGTGGAGGTGCAGCTACAACAGTGGAATGCCTCTGTGCTCACCTTCCATCGGAGGTTGCCACCATGCATGCTATAGAAGATTACTTTTTGCCCTGTTGATGATCGGCAAACGACTAAGTCCACTCCTAGCTATGTGATGGAGCCGCGAAAAGAGAAACAAAACTCCACGTTCAGGAATGGTTACAGGGTTTGCAAAACCTGGCGAACCCTGAGCGTGCCCAAATCCCAGACGCCTGAAAAGAGAGCTATGAACACCGCTACACGAATGAACAGCTTTAGTGGCTCTGCTTCTTCATTATCAGGCAAACAAATCGAGGCAGTATGTTTTGCGGTGTTGTTGAGAGCATTGTTTCGAAACAGTTGTCGAATTGAAAGGCTTTTCTATGTAGCAGTTATTCGAAAACTGTTCAGGCAGTTGGAACAATGTTCGGAAAGTTTCTAACAATTTATAACTGCGCTGTTTTATTCTATGAGCGGATCAAATAAGGAAATGTTTGATAGAGAATTTACAAACATCAATTTATCGCACATCAAAACGATGGCGTAACTTACGGCATGGTTCAAGGCAATAGAGACCAAAGCGTCACCACAGGCACAGAAAAAATGCTAGTTTGTGTGTTTCGTTCTTTTGATATTCTTATCAAGCGAGGTTTAAAAAAAACGCATGAGTCGATGAAATTGCATAACCAGGCCTTGGCTGCGGCCTGATCTCGATGGAGAGAACCAACAGTGCACTCCCTGACCAGAAGGATTTGGCTACCCTGGTATAATAGTTCGCACAACCTTCTAAGAACAAACCAATTAACCCTCGGTCCTCAGTCTCCAGCTGCTTCGCAGCAGCTAACCAAGGTGGCGGTCAGACATGTGACGCAGCGGAGGGTGCTAGATTCTCTGGCTCCGGAGAGGCCTCCATTGGAAACTGAACCTGGCAACGTTTAACGCTAGAACCTTATCCAGTGAGGCTAGCCTATCAGTCCTGTTCGAGGAACTAGCGAGTATTAAATGGGATGTCCTAGGGCTCAGTGAGGTTAGGACGACAGATCAGGCGTATACAGTACTAAAAGGCGAGCACGTACTGTGCTGTCATGGATTAGCGGACAGACGAAAACTAGGTGTCGGATTCCTTATCAATCTGTATATAGCAGGCAACATAGAGGAGTTTCATAGTATTAACGAGAGGGTTGCAGCTGTTGTAAATAGGCTTAATAAGACGTACAAGCTGAAGGTGGTGCATGCCTACGCGCCTACGTTCAGTCATGATCACCAGACTGCTCAAAGCTTCTATAAAACGTGGAATCGGCAATGAACAAAGTAAAATCACAGTACACTTCACTGAGAGGCAAATTCAATGCGACGGTATACAAGAAGCAGGCCGAAGGCGTGGCGGTAGACGACTCTGGCATAGGCTCCAGGAATAGCAGGGGGGAGTTATTAGTAGAGTTCGGAGACGGAAGTAGTTTATGAAACATCACTACCTTCTTCCGCAAACACGAGGGCAGGAACTGGACGAGGAAGAACCCCAATGGCGAGAATAAATATAAATAGACTTCATACTCTGCTCTAAACCTGGCATCGTTCAGGATGTGGGCGTCCTCGGAAATGTGAGTTGTGTCAACTATAAATGGGGAGGTCTGGAATTAGCTTAGATATAAAGAGGGAACGGAAGGAACTAGTGAAGCGGAAGCACATTAACGAGTTAGCTCGAAGAGGGAAAGTATAGAAATTCAGGATTTTGCTGCAAAACAGATATTTGGCTTTAACCGAGGAAGGTGATCTGGATGTTCAAAAAATTAACGATAATCTCACAGCTGTCTTTACGAAGTGCGCCGTAGGAGTAGGCGGTAGTATGGTTCCATAGGATACCGGCAAGCTATCTCAGGACACGAAATATGTGATTGGGAAACTTCAAAACATGAGAGCGTCTAACTGTACAGACAGAGCAGAAATAGCAGAGCTATTGAAGGTAATAAATAAGCGCAACGTAGCCGACACAGGGAAGTTTAATATGGAGAGAATTGAGCATTCTGTAAACAATCGACGTAAGCTAAAAACAGTGAACAGAGAACTGGACATAGTGAAAAACCAGATGTATACATTAAGAGACAAAGAGTTGGTTTAGCTTAAATTATAGGGGTTTAACGTCCCAAAGCGACTCAGGATATGAGGGATGCCGTGGTGAAAAGCTCCGGAAATTTCGACCACCTAGGGTTCTTTAAAAGGCCAATGTTATTAGCAATATGGATAAGATAGTTAAAGCAGCCGAAAAGTTCTACACAAGTCTATACAGTAGCCAATGTAATAAGAAAGTTAATAAGAGACACAGTAGCGCACAGCGATGGAACATCGCACCAGTGAAGAAAGGTTAAGCAAGCAAAGGGAAAATCAGCTGGTGAGGATCAGGTAACAGAAGATCTCTTCATGAACGGATGAGAGATTGTGCTAGGAAATCTAGCCACCCTGTATAGGCAATGCCTTATGACTTCAACCGTACCAGAAGCTTGAAAAAATGCTAGCATTATTTTAATTCACCAGAAAGGAGACGCTCAAGACTTCCGAAATCACAGACCGATCAGCTTATTGTCCGTTGCCTACAAGGTATTTACTAAGGTAATTGCTAATGGAGTCAGGGCAATTTTATACTTTAACTTACCAAATGATCAGGCAGATTTTCGTAATTGGTACTCAACAATAGATCATATTCACAGTATCAATCACGTAGTTGAAAAATTTGCAGACTGTAATCAACTTCCATATAAATCCTTTATAGATTACGAGAAGGTATTTGACTAAGTCGAAACTTCAACAGTCATTACGAAATCAGGGTGTGGAAGAGCCTTATGTAAAAATACTGGAAGATATCGGCAACCACAGCATACCAGCCATAGTTTTCCATTATTTCAACACAACAATTTGAATAACAAAATGTATCAGGCAGAGAGACTCAATCTCGCCAATGCTAGTCACCGCCTGTTTACAGGAGGTATTCCGAGGTCTGGAATGGGAACAGTTGGGGATGAAAGTTAAAGAAGATAACCTAACTAATTTGCGATTCCCTGGGGATATTGTCTTGATGAGTCACTCAGGAGGTGAACTGAAAAGCATGATCAATGAGTTAGACAGGCAGAGCAGAACGGTGGGAGGAGAAATTAACATGCAGAACACTAATGCAATGTTGAGCAGTCTAGCAATGAAACAGCAGTCCACAATTGGCAGCGAGGTGCTGTAAAGGGTAAAGGAATATGCCTAGTTAGGGCAGGTAGTGATAGCTGATCCAGATCATCAGAGGGAAATAATTAGAGAAAATATATGCCAGGTTCTCTCATATGCCAGGTTCTCTCATATTTGAATGGAAGTTTACCAATATCCCTGAAGAGAAAAGTATACAACAGCTGTATCGTGACGATGCTCACATAATGGGCAGAAACTAGGGTATAACCAAAAAGGTTCCGCTAAGTTAAGGACAACGCAGCAAGCAATGGAAAGAAAAATGATAGGTGTAACGTTAAGAGACCGGAATCGGACGGAGTGGGTGAGGGAACAAATGCGGGTTAATGAGATCCTAGTCGAAATCAAGAGGAAGAAATTGGAGTGGGCCGGGCATGTAATGCGAAGGCAAGATAACAGCCGCTTCGTAAGGGTAACGGAGTGGATTCCAAGAGAAGGCAAGCGTAGCAGGAGGCGGCAGAAAAATAGGTGGGCGGACGAAATTAAGAAGTTTGTGGGCACACGGTGGCTGCAGCTGGCAAAGGACAGGGTTAATTGGAGAGGCATGGGAGGGGCCTCTGCCCTGCAGTGGGCGTAGTCAGGCTGATGATGATGACGATGATGGTGACCAACCGAGTTGCGCACAGTGCATTACAAAGGCTTGTGTCATTGACGTCCATTCAAGAGCGTCTTAAGCAAACTGCGCCCCCAGCCCGCCCCATATCGCTGGTGACATTAGCAACCATTGTAAATTTCGCGCATAATGCTGCTTCAAGTTGTTTCACTCGTTAGGAATTGCAATCTCATAGGACTTCACGGTTATGAAGCACTTGAGTGCGCCTGCACGAAAGGAGCTTCGCACCAAGAGTTCGAATTCAGGGTGGGTAATGCCAGATGCAGCTAGACCCCGTTAAATCGCGCTTCAAATAAACTTGAACCGCAGCTATCAGGCTGTCTGAAGCATCAACCTTAGCACCGCTACCTGCGTTTTTCTCAGTGAAATGAAATGTTTTGCCGTGGTTGAATGCACTGGTAGCTCATCTCTGCTTGAGGAACTTCTGTTCAGATTTATGGAATGGCGAAACAGTTCAATTAATTACCGTCATATAGGATGGACGTCAAAATTTGTTTTGTTTTTTCTGGTTTATTCTAATATCTACAGCATCCTAAAATACGATTTACTGCAGGCAGGAGAGCAAAGAAATGAGATAACGGTTGTATAGTGCAACAATTAAACACAACTCAATCAGTATAAATATTAAATCTTTCATAAAGCATTGGCGCGAAAATTGCATATAAATGCGGCAAAACAAAATAAGAGAAATTTACAGCGTATTGACTAAAAAAGAGAGATAAAAATACAGTTGTCTAGGCATGGAGAAAAAAAAACTGGAAAAAGCGTTCCCTAGCACTTAAACAGAATCATTACTAGAACATTTCTAGAATGGTATCGTAGCGCGGAGAAAGTCTATTCTGAGGAATTGTTCCAATAATGGACACTTTTTGGATAAAGCGACTGTTTAAATATTTTTATTCGACGCCTGTATTCACGCGCCTTTAAAGATTGATCAACTCGAGTGGAGCATTACGTTGGAAGAAATATATATGGTTCGTTCCTCAACAGCATTGCACCTGTTAAAATATTGCGCGATTGCTTTAGGCACCGTTATTTACGTCTTTTGTTGCGAAAAGAGTCATTCGGCATTTATTTTATGTAAGAGAAGATTTATGCGAAGTTCTAGGTTGAGGACCCCAATCTTACTTGAAGTTTTTTGAACGCGCTCTAATTCTGGCTCAAGCCGTATTCTGCGCCTCACATGAGCACTCATAGAATTTAATACACAGTGCCGCATGCTTCTTTTTCTTAATATATTATTAATTCCTCCACCTTCACGTAAGCTCGACTCGATGAGGCCGAAAGGTTGATCCAGAAAGCGAAGTGCAGTCACCATAGTAATGTGAGCAGTGCAAACTATGTAGGAAATTTACTGGCACATGATCCATGATGCAGAAGCCTACCCACGCTTCTCTGCAGCACTAATTGTTTAGCTGTTTTGTTTTCAGTACAATTCATGATTATTTTTCTGATACTTACTAATGATAAGACATTTATCGCTGTGGTCTGTCATCCACAAATATATTGCCGCCAAAACTCGGTGGGGCGCACATCTAAACAAGGTGTAGAAACCTGCTTATGAATAAGAAAATAGCTATCCCAGTCTAAGAAAATCTTAGCACCTATTCGATGGTCTTGCATATATATTCATCACTCTTCAGTACCATATCTATAGTGTATCTTGGCGCCTAAGAACGCCCGTCATGAACGACGCAAGACGCTTGACTCATCAGTCATGACGTGGCGCAAGTGATTTTCATCGTCCTTTACGCGAGCAGGTCGTCTTATTTACTGGTAGAAAGATGACGAGCACTATAAAACAAGAACCTTGTATGAGTCGATTCTCCGCCACCCGTATGCAGTAATATAGTCGATTTTCACGAAATCGATGTCACGCTGCGCTTGCGCCGCACACTATTCCTATTGTTGAGACAAACAAATCTGAACAAGCTTCCCTTGTCAAAGTCAGAACGGCTTGTCATTTTTATTTTGTTGCGCGCCCTTTATTTTTATCTTTTCAAAAGAATTCAGCAAGCGCGTAACGTCGTGTGGTCCGCTGTCTGATTTGTGCGCCGGCATACTTATTCATCGATGTCATGATTTTGCTCAAAAAATGCACGTTAAAATGTAATTTCTTAGAAAAAAACGCCAACCAAAAAGCTGAGAAACATACCACACCTCGGAACCCACTCGGTTCTTTCATGAGGTATGAATGGGAAGAGTTGCAGCTTGCTTATTTAAGTTGTCGTTTAGTCATTCGTTGGTTAACTTGACGGGGACTGTGCAGGTAAGAGGGGGAAGGGTTCCTAGAGAGCGGTTAACATTTTCCCGCGTCTGCTAATATGTCATGACTCAAGTACGAGCCTTCTGAACGGCCGCGGCTAGGTCTCCAGCATAATGGTCCTGTCGAGGTCAGTCTTTTGGTTTCATGTTTTGCACTGTTCCGCCACCGCGTATCGATCTCTGTAATTTGTGGGAAGTCCAGTAGTTTGATCCCTCTAACCAGACAAACCTTAGTCGAATGCTTTCTTTTGAATCTATACAGCAATAGGATTTTTCATAAATGTTTGCGCAATATCGAGACCGCAACGCCGCTAAGGATCAATGTATGGGTATTTAGGTGTAAGCATTCAGAGAAAGCGTGAAAACAGGGTGTTTTGTGGGTAGTGAAACTCTTGCAGGAACATGGAAGCGCGGTTGTTATGAGGCATTCAACCTATATTTCTAAAAAGCGTGATTAGCCTGGTCAAAAATAGCCCACGTAAACATGCGGCGCTGCTTATTATGGAACACTTCTGAGCACCGATTACTTTAACCTAAAAAAAAAGCTTGACTGCGTGGTGTGTTGGCGAGTTTCCTTTAAGGTTGTGTCATTCATGGGTTGTGCGACAGTCTTCATAGTTTTCAGCGCACGTCAAATGCCTACCGCTCTTCTGTCTCGCAAGGCGTTTTTAAACCCCAGATATCGATTTTTTCCTTGTCAGCTTAAATTTCTTTCGCACCCTGTTGTAGCGGGCGAAAAAAGGTAGGAAAGGGCTCCGGGATCCTTAGAGGCCCTGCATTGACGTCGCGCTCGAAGTACGCCACTTGCTGAGAAGGGTCTGAAGATCTTCCCTTTAAATGAAGAGGCAAGCAAGAAAGAACGCAAAGTGGAGGGGTCCTGGGAAGAGAGGTGCGATCAAGATGCAATACGTGGACGTCGAGTAGTAGCACTGTCAGGGTAACGTGGCAGTGGTGGATCAGTGCGTCGGGTTAACTCGAGACCAATGCTACGCTCCCAGGTGCTACGGTGCTTTAGTGGTATGGCTTTAGAATGTTTTACTTCAATTAAGAAACACAAACGCATCCTAGCTACGCACACGGCACCGCTAAGTTCAGATTTGTAATAGCACGGAGAATTGAGTAACACAATAGTTGGGGTAACATTCTTAAACACAGGGCAACTCGCTTGTCTACGCGCTTGTGCTTTCTCCGTTGCACTGTGTATAAGAAAGTTCAGAGTTCCGCTGTAATATTATACCTTGTCATGGAATTTGGAAGTACCATTTGCCCCGCCGCGGTGGCTCAGTGGTTAGGGCGCTCGACTACTGATCCGGAGTTCCCGGGTTCGAACCCGACCGCGGAGGCTGCGTTTTTATGGAGGAAAAACGCTAAGGCGCCCGTGTGCTGTGCGATGTCAGTGCACGTTAAAGATCCCCAGGTGGTCGAAATTATTCCGGAGCCCTCCACTACGGCACCTCCTTCTTCCTCTCTTCTTTCACCCCCTTCCTTATCCCTTCCCTTACGGCGCGGTTCAGGTGTCCAACGATATATGAGACAGATACTGCGCCATTTCCTTTCCCCAAAAAACCAAATATTATTATTATTACCATTTGAAACATAGAATTGTGGATTCTGCGTACTTATTTCACGACATACTTTGCACACACGACATCAAAAACAATTCAAACATCCCTCTCGATTCCATTGCAGTATGAGCGAACAGCAGGAGGATTTTGTATTCGATTATAATAATCCACGCAACCTACGAAATCATTTGTTGACCCAACCGCGGCCTTTAGACGCCGTGTACATTGCTTCTGTATTTCTCTCTAAGTGTGTATTAAGAGAGTAACAACATCGGTTGCTTGTGCGCCCTGAAGATCTTTTTCGCTGTGACATGCTTCTAAGCGTGTACGAAATCATTTGTTTTCTTTTTGCATCAATTGTCCTTCTTCTTTCCTTCTTTGGCCTTATGTCGTTGCGCTGTAAAACTGTGAACTTAAACCTTAACGCCGTAATAACGGACCTCACTCTCTTTCCTCGAGAGGAGTAGAGACGATAACAGGTACAGTGCATCTGACGTACACAGGAGTGAGAATTCAAGGGCAACATCGGTGAGGAATAACGATGGTGTTGACTTTGTTTACGTGAAAGAAAAGCGTCATGAAGAGCCTTCCCAGTCGAACACTCCCATGGCGAAGCGACAAACAGGCATATGAAGAATACACTGCGTTTTGATCAGTCACTCACTGACATTCAGAACGACAACACCGCGAGTATTTTTAGAGAGGAGAAAGTTGAGTGGGAGCAGGGTTTCGAGCTCGTCGTGAACAAAAAAAAATATTTGTTTTGCTGTAGTTTCAAAAGAGTAAGGGCCCTCGAAAAGGGCCAGTGAAAAGTGTTCTGTGCTTTTTATTGACAAGTTTGCTTCCTTGTAAGTACACGGCAGCGGACCTGTGACAGCTGCCGACGGAAGCCTCCGCTGACCTTTCTGTGAATACATCAAGAGGCTAGAGGCGATGGGTAAACAGGCTGACAACACATGTCCATGCAGAGTACGGCGCCTGTGTCCGTTGCCTTTGCGCTGGTTAATCGTTAAATGGCAGCGGCGATAGTCGGCAGTATTTTTTCAGCGAGGAGAGCAGGCGTATGCTTTGGGCAACGCAAAATGGTTTTCTTGTTGCCCTTAATCGCTAGCTGTGGAAAACAACCTGTTGTGACAAGACGACAAGACTTTTCCTTGCTTACAACTGGATTCAAGGTTCCGTCACCGGACGATTCCTCTTCGAATCTTCTCATAAGTTACGCAACAAATTAGCGACAGTGAGCACGACCTCACTTTCACTACTGACTGCTGAACCACGTGTAGTATTAAATAAGATCACATAATCAAACTGCGTCGTTCTAGTGTTAATGAGAAATGAAAGGCGAATCGACACGACATGGCTAGAACCTGAAGAAGTCAAAGTGTTTAATGTGTAGACGAATAAGGTTGTGGCTGCGCTGCCCTATTGAAAACTATTAAGACAGGAAAGTTTTTTTAGGGGTTGTTTACAGAGGTGTTCTTTCAAAGCAATTCACGCAGTGTTTTCACAATTTCTCCTTTTACTGGTTCATAAGTCTGAGGCCGAAGTTTCAATAGGCCTTTTGCTGTTTTTAGGCTCCTTAACTGGGTCGGTGTTGTTACCCTGCCCTCACGCTAGTATTTCTGTTTTCGCATGATTCATCACGTTTCACTGCCTCACCTTCAACTTTAATGTCGTTGATTGTTGTTTTACGTTCCGCTGTCTATGCAACCGCCTCGCGTTTTATCGGCTCATCTTTGTCTTTACTCTTGATAACTGTTGTT
Source organism: Amblyomma americanum (assembly GCA_030143305.2). Taxonomy (NCBI): domain Eukaryota; kingdom Metazoa; phylum Arthropoda; class Arachnida; order Ixodida; family Ixodidae; genus Amblyomma; species Amblyomma americanum. The sequence goes on from JARKHS020001106.1 coordinate 10,489, forward strand.
TTGCACTTTACCATTTAAGCTGCTACAGCGCGCGTTTTTATTACGTCACTTTTCGTTTTTACTCCAGTTGTTTGTTAACAGATAATTTTCCATTTTACATGTTTTATTTGGTAACGCAATCATGTGTGGTGCAAATTAAGAATTCGTTCTTGATTCAACCAGCCTCAAGAATTGTTACCAGGTACATTGTAAATATCTCTCCCTTGTGTATATCTGTACATGTAAGAGTAACAAAGGCGGCTACGGGCCTGTGTTCTCGCTTTAAATAGCCTTTGCTTTCACTTCCTGGATTAACAATTTACATTCTGCGCCTGCGGTGCCCAATTCGTTTGTATGGTTTCTGACCTCGTCCTTTTGCTCAGTTTATAACATTCCTTAATCCTTAATACTTAAAGTACTGAGTGGCTCTAGATTAAACAGAAAATAAGGCTGAAAAGGTCACGGCAGTTATTCCAAGCAGTGAAGCCAAAAAGAATGATTACACGTAGATGATGAATTCAAGAGAAGAAGATCGGTAAAGAACTCTTCCATCATACCTCGGCTACGACAGAGATGTAAGAGCATATATGAGGGCACTCTTAAATGCAGAACTCTAGACATGACGATCATCGTCTGCCGGTCAGTGGTGCCAATGGTATACAACCGAGTGAGTGAGTGGGTAAGAACTTTATTTTCCACCGATGTAGGAGACCCACTACTCCCCATCCCCGGCACGCAGGCCTGGAGAACGGGGGCCGGGGTCTCCGCGACTATAGACAGGCGAAGCGACAGTGTTTCTTCGCGGCTTTAGCCGCCAGGCGGATGGCTTGCTGCTGGTGGGCGAGGGACTCGCTTCGCAGCATCAGTTCCCAGGCTTCTCTACTTCTTATGTTCTCCTTGGCGCCCGGGGAACCAGGGCATTGCCAGATTATGTGGTCTAAAGTACCCCTCTCTACATGTCGCGCATTTATCGTCGGCTCTTTCCTCCACTTGCGTGTGGTAGAGCCAGACGGGGTTCGGGAAGTTCCCAGCTTGCAGGCGCCGCCATGCGACAGCCTCCCTGTTTGTTAGTGCTCGGTCCGGTGGTGGCAGGGACCGTCTACCAAGTCTATAGTGCTCTATGATCTCTTTGTATGTCTGCAGCCTCTCGTCCATCCCTTCGCAACCAGGCGGCTCTGCGGCTGCCCGGAAGTAGAGTGCTCGGGCTAGCTCGTGCGCCGCCTCGTTGCCGGGGACGGATTCGTGCGCGGGGGTCCAAATTATTCGAACTCGTCTATCGAGTTTTCCCTTTTCCAAGATTTTGACTGCCTCCTTCGAGACCCTCCCCTTTCCAAAGTTCCATACAGCTCTTTTGCTGTCGCTAATGATCGTACTGGCTTCCGTGCCAACGCAAGCGAGCGCTATTGCAACTTCTTCGGTCGTGTCTATGTTTCGACTTCTAACGGAAGCGGCGGCGACGGGTACGCCGCGGCCGTCAACGACCGCAGCCACCGCCGCCCCCAACTTTCCGCTAGCCGCGTCCACGTAGGCGACTCCTTTCGGCCCTATTTTGTCCGCGTTTTTTGCGAGAGTCTCGGCCCTTTTCCGTCTCCTCTCCCCGTTGTATGTGGGGTGCATGTTTTAGGTAGCGGGGGCACTGTTATGTGTTCGCGGCATCCTCGTGGAATGTCCGCGTGTAGGCATGTCCCCCTGTCTGACTGCAGCCCCACCCAGCCAAGGATGGTTCTGCCCGTGGTAGATTTGCTTAATCTTTCCAGTTGTGCCATGCGCACAGCCTCCGCTAGCTCCGTCCAATTATTGTGAACACCCATTTCGAGGAGGCGTTCAGTAGAGGTCGAGATGGGGAGTCCCAGAGCCCTCTTCACGCATCGTCTGATGAGTGCGTCTATTTTCTGCTTTTCGTCCGATCTGATGTTTAGGAATGGTGTGGCGTAGCATATGCGGCTAGTGATGTAAGCCTGCATTAGTTTCAGGAGGCTTCGTTCTTTAAGGCCTCGACCCTTGAGTGCGATTCTCCTGAACAGACCCATGACTTGCGTGGCGTACGCACTCAATTTCTTTATCGTTGTATCATTGTACCCGTCCGCTTGTAGAAATAGCCCCAGGATCCTAATCTGCTCGACTTTTGGCACTGTTTGGCCCTCTACTGTTATGTTGATGTTTATCTGGCGTTTGTGCCTGAGCGCCTTCGGATTGTAGATAAAGAGCTCCGATTTTTGGGGAGCGCACGAGAGGCCCCTTTCAGCCGCATAGGACACTACGGTGTCTGCTGCCGTTTGTAAGCGCTCCTCGATGTTCGCGTCGCTGCCCTGGGTGACCCATAGGTTGACGTCGTCCGCGTACATGCTGAATTTCAAGTTTTCCACTTTTCTCAATTCTGCCGGGAGATTTCGCATGGCAACATTAAAGAGGAATGGGGACAGCACTGAACCCTGCGGCGTACCCCTACTACCTAGTTTGACGGTGGGGGATTCAATGTCCTGAAACCTTATTTTTATCGTTCTACCCGACAAGAAGTCCTTTATGTAGCCGTACGTTTTGTTTCCGACCCCCAGCTCTCGGAGGCCAGAGAGGATTGCCGCGTGTTTTACGTTATCGAAGGCCTTCGTCAGGTCGAGACCTAATATTACCCTCGCGTCCTTGGTGCTATTTTCTATGATGTCGTGTCTCAAGCGGAGCATTACATCTTGTGTGCACAGGCCGGGTCGGAACCCTACCATTTCGTGCGGCCACAGATCGTTGAGCTCCATGAAACGCGTTAGGCGCGTTTGGACTACCCGTTCCATCAATTTCCCAATACAGGATGTTAGAGAGATTGGCCGTAAGTTTTCTAGCTTAGGGGGTTTGCCCGGCTTCGGTATTAAAATCACGTTTGCCGTCTTCCACTGTTGTGGGAGGCGGCATCAGTCCCATACGATGTTCATGTATTTGGTGAGCATGCGGATGGAATTATCGTCCAAGTTTCGGAGGACCTTGTTTGTAATGCCATCTGGACCAGGGGCTGACTTTGTTTTTAGGCCTAATATTTCGGCGTGAACCTCCGCTTCCGTGATCGGCGCGTCTAGGGCCTCGTTTGGGGGTCCTTCGTACTCCGGCAGGAGTGAGGTTTTTGTATCTCCTATGTACATATTAATTAATTTTGCCATGAGTTCTCTGTCCGAGCCCTCAAACGTGTGCCTGGCTTTCGTAAGTCTTATGCCCGATTGGGTTTTCGAATTATCAGAGTCAAGCAGGTATCTGAGTAGACTCCACGTATTAGCTAGACTCATGTTCCCTTCCATCTCGTCACATCTATTGCACCAATTTTGTTCGCAGAGTTTTGCTGCGTAATCCTCAATCTCTTTGTTGTGCCTTGCTATCCTTCTTCTAAGGTTCCTGTTCCATCTTTGTGACCGGAGGCGTTTCTCCATGCCGCATTTCGCTTCCCACATGTGAAGGAGTTTGCTATCAACCGTCGCTGGCGCATCGTCTTCTCGCAGGGTCGTGGTTGCCCTCTCGACTTGTTGCCTAAGTTCCTCCGCCCATTGCTCTATGCTTTGGATATCGCCTTCCGATTCACCATTTTCTCTAATTTGCCTGAACATTTCCCAATCAGTGATCTTGGGTTTTTTGAGGCGACGTGTTTTGACGCCCTTGCTGAGGGTGAGAGCCAGAATAAAGTGGTCGCTGCCTAAATTTTGAGCCGTGTTTTTCCAGGCCGCGTCTCTCGTGTTTTTCCCAAGGGTGAGATCCGGGGTGGTGTCTGCACAGACGCTGTTTCCCACTCTGGACGGGCAGTTAGGGTCCGTCAGGAGGGTGAGGCCAAGTTCGTGTATGTCCTCCCATAGTTGTCTGCCCTTGGGATCGTGTCTATTGTAGCCCCATTCTTGGTGGGCGGCATTGAAGTCCCCTAAGATTATGAGTGTGTTGTTTCCAGCTGCTCTAATCGCCTTGCGGAAGAGGGCGCGGAAACGTTCCTTTCTTTGCTGGGGGGGGGGGGGGGGGGGTGCTGTACACGTTTAAGATGAAGAGACTAGCCTTGTCTTTGCGACCGGTGATAATTTCTACTAATACGGCTTCGATATCCCGTGAGTTGACCTCATGCTCGACTACCGCTATATGTCTTTTAACTAGCGTGGAGACGCGAGATTTTTCTCCTCGGTCACTGTGGAACGCTTGATATCCCGATAATTTTGGTGGTCCCTTTCCCGTTTCCTGAAGGGCTATTGCTAAAGGTTTTTCTTCAATCTGCTCTAAGTGCTGCTGCAAGAGCGCTCGCTTGCGTTGGAAACCGCGGCAGTTCCACTGCCACACCAGAGTGTTTTCATTTTTGCTGCGCCTGTCCATTTTGCTGTATTTGAGTAACCGTCTTTCCAAATGTAGTTAGCCTCTCGTTGAAGGCGTTCTGCACGGCAGTGAATTGCACGAGTTGCGTCTGTATTTGATTCATTGCACCCATTAGTTGGGTGAGGAGGGTCTCGATTCTTTCGAATCTTGCTTCGTACTTAGCATCTCTAGCCTCTAGTTTCTTTTCTACTCTACTTTCGAGTGCCACAACCGAAACGAAGGTGTCACATCACAACATTCCCACGTGAACAGGATAGAGTCGCCCCATTGTTAGCAAACTTAGTAACATAAGAACCGTGAGTTGATAGTATGCTAGCTACAAAGTTCAAAAGCTACCGTCCTATCTCTCTCGGCTGGAGAGCACTTAGTCCTCTGGCGTACACGTCTGGAAATAAACATAAGCAGTTGAAAAAGAAGGCACGAGTGAATAAAATAATTGGGCCACAGGAAAAAAAAACTGCTGTTGGTGTCTGTTACGACTTTGTTTACTCGTGGAGCTTAACAGTCGCCATTTCTCTGTTAAAGCTTGTGCCGTTACCACTGGTTAGGAGAAGGTTGTTTTTAAGAAAGGAATTCAGAGGTATTAAAGAATGCACTTCAAAAGAACAAGCTCATTTTCTAATCTGCCTTTCAAACACTACTGGCTCTTCAGATCCATACAAAGTCACACTTTTACGACCACTAATAAACAGAAATTTGCGATGTCATTGTGTTTTCTGGAACACAGACTACAGCATTTGAAACCGTACGTCCCACACTCCTTTGTTTAAGATTTTTTTCCTATGTTGTGCGCTACTGGTGCTGGTCGATTCAGAAGCATGGCCTATCATGTATAGTTTGGTAAATGTATATGCGTGATACACTGATATCAACGATACAAATAGTCTCACGAAGTACATAGGTTACTCAACTCATTTAAGAGAGAACTTTCAGCAAACCAAATACTCCATGGTTTCATGTGGTGTTTGGTCTATACAATAAATTTGTTTTCTGAAAACGCAGTACAACACAGAAACTCATTCTAATGTGCCGGGCGCCTGACGAGGATGCAGCTTGTGAAAAAAAAGAGAGTTCAGATTATCAGTAAACTAGACGTAATCTCATGCCGAAGTGCGATAAAATTTTCAAGTTTGATATTAGGCAGTGGTTTCGACAAAGCAGAACAAGCGTAGATGGCTTGATAAAATATGAACATCTTACGTTTACTCAAGCATTTGATGAGGGAACTCATCCCCAGACGCCCCAGAGTGTGCCTTGTAAGGAGTGGCTGCTTTTCTTAGGCCTTCCTAACCGGTTGCAAAGTTTTTCCTTGACGAGCACTTGACGATGAGTGACACGTCAAGCGCTCGTGTCCTTTCCTCGTAAAATTGTAGTTCAAATGTGTTTTTCTCTTAGGCAGTACATAAGCGACATTCTTATGTACATTACAATTTTTCTCGGATGAATCCTCTTCTGCCTAGCATCTCGTTGTGATAATCGACTTTCTATGCCCTTTCGGCCTAAGAAAAAACCCAGAAATGTGTATCAAGGCAACAAAATGCCGTTTTATTCTAGTGCATACTTAACATATGAAGAAGGTTTCGCTGAATAAGAAATGTTTGGAAACCAAAGCGCGTGCTGCTCTTCTATTGGTGAGTAAGAAGCTGCATGCATACATTCGTAGGAAGGGCATTTTATTGCATACATGACAAAAGCGAAATTGGTTGACGTCAGTGGTTTGTCGTATTGGGATGTTTTATTCCACAGCACACCAGGGAGTGCAGGGAGTTTTTGTTTTCACTGAGGTTTTAGCTGACATTTTAATGGAGCAGTAGATCCCGTATAGTGTACTCTCTGCACTAGACTACGCGCTCGTAATATTATATCGCTAGTACTTAACCTTCGACCCAACGCACCCCCCCCCCCCCTCAACCTGAGCCAAACTTCAAACTTTACGATGAAAGCCTTTTCGCACCAAACAGCATTCGTAATGGCTGAAACTTTGTGTCACAATGGACCTTTGCGTTACAACATTCTAAGTCGATGACACCCGCATCATTTTGATTTGGAGAAATCACCCATATGGAGAATCGCACCCAGTCAGGTAGCAGTTCTTTGACCTAAATAATTTTCGCAGAACACAAACGGTAAGCGCTGGGATATGGAAGCAGAGACAACTGATTGTATATGTCTGCTTCCTTGCAACCTACCATATCACTTTTTTCTTTCCTGCAATCTATCAAACTTTCATTTAACTACGTCATTAAATTACCTGTGTAGTAACAGCGTATCGCTATTGGTCTTAGAGCAAGCCTCGTGCTCACTCAACAGTTTTGCGGATAGAGAATTCGGGCCTTTATTCAGTAGCGCCGAAAGCCACATGGTCATCCTTTGTATTTTATCCTTCCATGACGCACATTTAATTAGAACCTATATTCGCAGTTTTATTTGCGGCTTTCTACTAAATTCTTCTAACGGGGTCTTTATGTTTGAAGAGTGTTGTTTACACGGCAACTCAAATCCTGCCATATAATATCATGGGGATGAGCAGAACAAGCGGCCTGCGCGCTGAAGCCCTTCTAATAGCCAGGGCACCCCTACATAGCTTCCAAGGAAAATTACGCTATCGGAATTAACTGCGCAAGGAATAAAATATAACAAAGATTACCGCATCGACAAAGATATGTGCATAAATCGTTTCAAGATATATCCATGATATTTGAGTATGCATTTTGTACTAGAAACAAAGCTTCACGAGTGCGAGAGGAAAAAGAAAAAAAAAACTTGCGGACATAACTCATTGCTATTACCTCTCATTTTTGAGGGAGTCATACTCAGAACACTCAGCGCAACCAACTTTCACTGTAGACGAAATCTTTTTCAGTTGGCCTCAAATAACCCAGTCATGCGGCAACTGCAGGGCACAAAATCCAGCAAAATTTTCCACGTACTACCACCGGCTCGCCCCTGTTCTATTTCCCTTCCCTCGGAGTCTACCTGTTTACCTTACTGTCGGTTATGTTAGCATATGCTTTTCTCTGGTTAATAACATCGACATCATGTAGCTAGGATATCACTTATCTTTGTTCCAGGACGCATGGTTCCTTTTTGCGCCTCTAATCGTTTCGTTATAATATTCTACTCTTTAGCTTGCTACGTGCAAGCAGTTTAATCGGAGGTCTTTTTTTGCCCTGCAAATTTCTTAGCAGTGCGTGAGTAATGACACGTATAATCTACCACTGTCATATTGTAATTGAGCTGGACACAAAAAAGGATCTCTTTTAGTGGTAATGCTTTGGTAGATTCAGAGCAGATTTAAGACAAGCTAGCCGGACGAACTTCGACCTCGTTGCTCCTAGGGCTGCCTGCATTTTTTTGTTCGATAAGAGAAGCACACACAGGGGAATGATGTTGCAGCAATACTAGTGTCGGAGAATACGAAGAACAAGAAGTGCGAAGAAAGCGTTTCTCCGTTACTGCGCAAAACACGCTTCCAGGCGAAAGACGTGAAGAACTTCGCAGCGGGGCCGGGGCGGTCGTCGACGCACTTCCCCTGCACCGCCCTGGAGCCTTCCCTGAATCACGCCACTGATACAGAGCAAGATTTTATGATGTCCACAATAACGCCGAAGATGCTTTTCTGGCAAGCCTTTCCGGCACAGAGTGGTGCGCTCCCAAACATGGTCACGGTGCTAATAGGTTTCCCTGATCAAATTTCTCCGAAAAATGGTTAATATATTTATCTTCGAAATTCACGAGAGAACTTAGAACATTGTCCGTTCTATTTTATCATTGAATTTAACGGAAATGCCGCGTTTTCGTTTCGGGATCCCTAAACGTAAATATGTCGGTGAGACCAGTGAATAAAAATTATAAAAACAATCGCGCGCGGATTTTAACACAAGCAGAGGTATGCTTGGCGGCAGTGGGAGGAAGTGATGTTTAGCGAAGCATGCAATCCTTGCTCCATCTCAGGTTATGAGTTGAGCAATAAAAACAGCCGTAACGCCCAAGGAAATCTCAAAAAAGGAATGGCTGCACAGCATGTGAGAATGAAGCAGTTAGCATGTCCTTGAAAAAAAAAGAGAACAACATGCTATCAAACTGTTCCTTTCTGTTGCTTTTTGTTTTCTTAACAGTTCTACTTTTGGGCCCCATGTAACTAAACTGCCCATCACCCTTGTCGTGCGAACATTTCTAAAAATCTATGAATGAAAGCTATATGCCGCTGCTCTGATGGCAGATTATTATATTTCAGGGTGCTACACGCAAACAATTGGTGTACAGTTCAGTGCACAGGAATAGTTGTGTCCGATATAAGAACCCGATACGATGCCGGTTTTGTAAACTATTAGAACTCGAGGAGGTTTTAATGCATATTTCTCTGAGCATCGCCATTGATAGTTACGGTTTGATTTCCAGCAAACTTAAAAAAAGGAACATGTTTATCTGCAGCAACCGGAACCCAGAGAGCGGTCACTCCAGGGACTTAATTACGAAACGCAAACATTCGCAAAACATTATCAAAGTTCCGCTTCTATTGATCGGCCCGGAGCAAGGTCAGGCATTGTTAAGGCCAAGAAATAGAAACTGGCTTTGCGTTTGTTCTGAAACTGTCTTCCGAATGAGACCGTTCGGTATTTCGGCCCCACGTCTGTAATCTGGGAAATTTCTGAACATGAAGTTCATTCATCGCGTCGTCGGTACAGCCTTAACTAATGGTCTAATCCTGGATTTCAGTCCAGGAGTTAGAGTGACCCCAATTTTTTTTCAGCTTTAGAGGTACTTTGTTATTCCACTTTAGGTTATTAGGTTTTATTCTCCTTTTGTACTGTTCTCTGCAAACTAGTAGGGTGAATCCGCTAAAAATAATCTCTGTCTGCATCGTACAAGTCAGCACCGTTGCAGTGCGCCCATATTAAACCATGACGCTAGGCTCAATAATTGAGAGCCTCGCGTTTCGCAACAACAAACAGAATGTGTCATATAAATTTATGTAGTCATAAATATTTGTTATTCCCGTTGCCCATTAAGAGTATTTTTTGTGGCTGCGCGGTGTAAACGAAAACAGTTCGTGCGATCATAACAGGTTACTAAGAATTCACCAGTCAACATCCTTTGCTTTTGCGTCCTTTCATGATATTCTTCTCTTAGCGATTGCAGAATGGGCGTTAAAACACGTCGCTACAAGAAGCACGCCTTAACTATTCAGCACGGTCTTCATTCCAGTCAAGATACTGCGCCAACATTAGTGAATTGGTAGGGCAGTAGAGAACTCAGGCCTTTATACACTTTTATCAAGGCACACCTTTCTAGTAGGAACAGTTGAAGATGTAAACATCTAAAATGTCGTCTGCTACCTTTTAATTTGCTCTTGACATGTTTACGCCTTTTCATGCAGTTTTTCAAAAGTTTCCTGCAGCGCATGAGCATCATGGTATGTTTGTGGAAAATAACAGCTTCACCAAGGGTGTGCACTTGTGCATGTCCGTAGATACGAAAATAAGAACGTAATACAAAAAACACGAATGACGAAAAATCGAGGCAGACAGAATTCGTACCTAGTACTTCGTTTTTATTGCGCCACACTTTCGTGTCAAAATCTGCACTCGTGGAGCATGATTTGTCAGATTCAACCAATTGCCCACGATGTCGTGTTTCTCAGATCTGAGACGCTCTATACGTCTGTTAGCAAGTTAAGTGCGGTATTAAGTTTTGAATGTAAGCAAAAAAACTGCTCCTTCTTGGAAGTACGAGAAAGACGTCTTGCCCTCTTTGCGGAGAAGTGACCTTTGAGAAAAAAACACTTAGTGCCACGACATCTGTGCACTTTTCTCTTGAAGAGGGACAAAGAAACGAGGCATCGGCGAGCGCGACTTTTGAATGTCATTTCTGTGGCAGTAGCAACAGCGGCATGGAGCGTGTAACTAAGGGTTCTTTTAAAATTGTCTCCGCGCGCCCGTATGATATTTCTGTGGTTTTCTATTGCTATACAAATCATACAAATTATGCAGCAAAAATTTAAGTTAATATATTTATCATCAGCACCTTCCCCAGCCCCCCGCCCTGTTCAAAAGCAATCTCGCCGACATGCCCCATTTTTTTTCTCAACTCGTACTTCCTACATGATCGACGCAATCAAACTGCACTTATACACACATCTGCACTGTAGTTGCCATTCAATCTTGCGCTAGCCCCAGTAGTTTTTGGCTCAGTACCAAGCCAATGTAGGTCGGTGCTGCACGCCTCAGCATTATGGCAGGCGAGTTAATTGAATGCAAAACAAACATGCAGTATAAATGTATATAACGAATGCCAACAGGTGGCTCACTTAAAAGTTTATTAACCACTAACTAATCATTAGCACTGGCAAGGTCAGGTATGACTCAGGCATGATTCTTGCTACTACTGGGATCTATCACCAAGAACTCGCCGGTTATGACTGCTAAAGTAAGGCGTCCTAATCCGAAGCACAGTGGAAATGTGTCTGGTCTCCAAAGCGTGCATCTAGCATATATATGGTCAGGCATAACTTCCCCTTCTTTCTTATGAAAGTGAAGCTTTGAAAACTATATGCTTTATTCAGATCATTACTGGTAGCTTAGCTCAAGTTGTCAAAAACATAACAGAAAATAGAGCCCGATGGTTGTGCGACACTCTGAGGATATAGTTGCGACGTATTGATGGATGCGCAGTCGAAAAAGAGCTTTTAATGCGCTGTTAGTTTGCAGCTGTATACTATTTAATACCGCTGCTGCAGTTGCCCGGCGATGAAGAGACTCAAAGACCTCTACACCAGTTTACTTCCTCTTTATATTATCATCATCATCATAGCATGACTGCCCACTGCACGGCAACAGCCTCTCCCATGTCTCCCCAATTAACACTGCCACTGATGATTACGTAAATTATCAATGCGGTGTTTCTATACGGGTGTAGAACGGCTGGCGATCCTTTTTCTGAGAAATTAAATATTGCGATAATAAATGAAGAAAAATTACAATATTAAATTAAATGTCAATCAATGTAGAAGACACCGATTTTGTTCGGGTGCACAGAATCGCTCCAGTAGTTTCTCAAAAGTCAAGGCCTATTATAGTTAGGTTTGCCAGTTATAAAGTTAAAGAAAAAGTATTCAGCGCCAAGGAAAATTTGAAGGTATCGGACATCACTGTATCGGAGGACCTCTGTCCAGCTACCATGCATGCATGCGAAAACCTAATCCAATCCGCCAAGGAAACGGCACCCACCGAAAAGTTTAGTCTCCGGTATTATAAGCTGGTTCTAAAAAAATAAGTGTCTCCTTTACTGTCCGAGCACTGATAGTGTCCAGGAGATGAAAAGCGCACGTGATAATACGAGCGAGACACAATGAAGCTCCTCTACATAACTAACTGTCCTTAAGCATAGATCTACTCAAACGCCCTAAGCTATCTCGGTCTTGTTTACTAATATACGCAGTGTCATCCGTAACCGTGATTGCTTGTCCTGTGCAGCAGACACTACGTCATCTGACATAATTGTGTTAACAAAAACTTGGCTACAGAGTTCTGTAGGCGACAACGAACTGTTTTCCTCGCAAGAAAACTACAGTGCATTTCGATGTGATCGCTCTTCAGACCGTGGTGGTGGCGTGTTAATAGCAGTGTCTAAACACAGAATCCTTCCATATTAAGCTCGCCACACCATTAGAATTGTTTTGCGTGCAGGTAAAAATTAACCCCCAAAAACTTTTATTCTGCGCCTCCTATCGTACACCATCTGCACCCACTGGATTTTGTCGTGATCTTAACAGCACCTTAAATATACTTTATACTAGTTTCCCCAATATTAGTTTTTTTGTGATTTCAATTTTCCGGATATCGACTGGTCGTGCCTAGGTATCGGAAATGACGGCTCATCCAAGTAAAAAAATTTTACATTGCTTGGTTAGAATTTTTCATTATTTCAGGTAATTACTGGAGCAACGAGAATTACTACTTCCAACTTATTGCATCTGTTATTAAACAACGTTCCTGATTTTGTTTCGAGTGTTATTTATATGCCTAGAATAAGTGAACATTTACTGTTGCACATTACTCTTTAACTTATCAGTACCTGTATTGCGTAACAAAAAGAAAATGATCTACAATTCCCGTAAGCCTAATTTCTCTGCAATAAATCAGGCTATGAAAGTTTTTCTGTACCATTTTATTCATAGATTTCAAGAGCGGCCGGTAAACTAGAGATTGGTATTGTTTAGAAGCAAACATATTGAGCTAATTGATCTGCACATTCTGTCACATATATTAAGGAGCCCAAATTAAATTTGAAAGGTAAGAGGTGTGAAGAAGACGAAGTAGATTAGCCGAAGAATAAAGAAGAGGAAGAAGAAGAATTCGGCGAGGTGGAGAGAGATGATTGGTGGAGAAGCATTCGGTGAGGTGGAGAAAGATGATTGGTGGAGAAGAGAAGAAGACGACGATAAAGCTTCCGTGGACTAACACCGAGGATATAAAAGGGTGAGGGAGAACGAGGCACGGGGGGAACAGCAGAGAAGCGGAGGCTCCGGCGTGTCAGGGACACATCGGCTGGAAGAGAGCGGCGCCGTCTACTGCTCCGGTGAGCTCGCGTTCTACGGCATCGCATCGTGGACTACCTGCCGTTCCTCAGCCCGTTCCGGGGAGTCGACGGAGGACGCTACCACCTGATACGGCCAGGAGTGTCTCCAGCGCTGTTGCCACCCAACCGGGTGGTGCCCCCAACGCCAACAACAGTGGCATCACCTCCACGGGCGCTTGGAGCGGGAGTTTATAGGACGCAGCCAGCGACACCGCTAGCAACGCCAGCCCAAGCACGCCGAACGCCGCCTCGACGCCGGCTACGGGATCCATACAACGCCGCAGCCGCACCGAATCAACCCTGAGCACGAACGCCGACCGCTAATAGTAGAACGCTAGTAGTAGATGCTGATAGCAGTGTGCCCGGGTCGTGTGTATTATAGTTTTTGTGTTTGTTAGTTTTGTTAGTTTTATGTTCTAGTGGGTGTGTCACGTAGGGTGTATTAAATGTGCTCTTGTGTGGGTACACCTGTCGCCTAGCCCATTCTTTCGGTCCGAGTGTTCTCCGGAGAGATCCGTGACACATTCCTCGTAAAATCATTGTGACGAACCGACACGCACCATGGTACAACACGACGCTAAAACGCCTCGCGAACAAAGAGTTTTCTAAATTAAAGTATTCTCAAACGCAGAGACTTTGCTGAACACTAAAATAAACTCTCACAACTTATAAAATTACCTTGAAAAAAGTAAAACAATGTTTTTTTTTAATTTCACACTGCTATCGCTGTTCTCAAATAATCCGAAAAATCCTGGAGCATGATAAATAAACAAGACCAGTCGACAATATCACTGGTTGATTGTGAGTCTAACCAAATCCCTATATGAGTAACTGCGCTAACATTCTAAATAAGACCTTTGCTCAAACGTTTTCACGCGACCATGGTTTTGCTCTTCCTATATAGAACAGTGCATCTAAAATTTGCCATGGGTCCCATTAGATTTGATAACGATTATTAATTGGCCGATTAAAACTGTCTTCTTCTTGTGGCCCCTATAATATCAATACCAAGGTGCTAAAAAACACTAAAACTTATTCTGCAGTCATCTTGTCTAAGGTATCCGAATAGACACTCACTACAGCTTGGGATAATGCCTGACGACTGGAAGATAGGCAGTGCGGTTCCACTCCATAAAGAAGCCGACAAGCGCGCGGCAAACAAATATCGGCCAATATCTTTAACGTGTATATCTTGCAAAGTCATGGAACGCGTCATTTTTTCACCCCTAACAAGCTCTTTAGAATCTACATCATTTTTTTCACCTTTTCAACATGGTTTGAGAACGCAATTTTCGTGTTTAACACAGTGGCCTTCACAAATGATATGCATTGTTCACTTGATTGCATATATTTAGATTTTCGTCGTGTTTTCGACAAAGTGTCTCACAGGCTCCTTCTTTACAAACTGTGTAGAGTAAGATTAATATTGGCCAAAACATACTAAAATTCATTGAATGCTTAACTAATCGCACCCAATTCGTTCGCGCTAATGGCTACCTGTCTTCATAAGTTTATGTAATTTCAGGTGTCCCACAAAAATACGCGCTTGATCATTTTTATTTCTCATCTACATCTAAGACTTGTCTAATAATCTGAAATCAACAATCAAGCTTTTTTTCTGATGATTGTGTCATATATCGGTCAATAAAAACTACTATCGATATCGGTGTGCTTCGAGTTGATCTTGATGCTGTTTCCGACTGTGCTCTGCATGGAATATGACACTCAACACGACTAAATGTAAAGTAATGCGCTTTTCTCGTGGCGGAATTTTTTATTCTATTTGAAATAACCTTAATGTGGCCTCATTAACATCAATAAAATCATATAAGCTCCTTGGCGTTACGGTCGCATCAAACTTAACTTGAAATGAACACATTATTTCCATTATCGCAAACGCTAATCACATGCTAGGCTATGTTAAACGTATTTTTTCCAAAAGCGCCGTCATCTGTGAATCTAGTACTTTAAAAATCACTCGTGCGTTCTAAACTGGAATTTGCTGCGTCAGTGTGGGGTCCTCACGCCGATTCATTAACCAATACTCTAGAATCAATTCAGAATGGCGCCGCACGTTCCGTTCTCAGTTACTCTGCTCGTTTGTTACGCGTAACAGTCATGAAAGACACATTATGACTAGGACCTTTATCGCTATGCAGAAAATCATCCCGCTTATGTCTTTTCTTTAAAATTGATGACACAAATAAAACCCTGAAAAGTGCACTTATCACACCACCGGAACATGTGCCATCCCGTGTCGATAGCCCCTATTAAGTAGGAATACCTCGTTTTCGAACTGAATCTTATAAAATTCCTTTTTACCTAAAACTTCGTCGGAGTGGAAGTGCCTGCCTAGAAAAACAGGTTCTGGCCGACAGTGTCAAGGAATTCAAAAGAAACCTATGTGTGCATTCTAATGCTGCTTGATTTCTTTTCGCCAAATGTTCTCGCAGTTCAAGTTCTGTACTACTGCTTACCAGCAATAATGTTCTGCGTTGTACGCTACTTCCTATCTTCTTCATTTCTTGCTTTGTCGAGTTCTACTGCCTATATGTATATCTTGAGCGTCTTTGATTTTAGGCTGGTGAATCTGCCCTTTCCAGTGTTTCTCGGATCATGTAATTTGCTACTAACACGTGTATTTTTTGTTCTGCCTGCTATTGCTACAATTTTATTGAGTAATCTCTGCATTGTAAAAATTCATTTGGCTTCATAACTGTTAATGTTATGTACCGCTGTTTCCCGTCCCCCTCCATTTATTTTTGTTTGTCCAGCCCCACTCCCCTCTATCATTCTTAGTCACTCACGTGTGTGGATCGCTTCACCCGCTGGTCCGAGGCGTTGCCCATTGCTGACACTACTGCAGAGGCAGTTGCTATGCTCTGGATGGCCGGCTGGTTGTCTCGTTTCGGCTGTCTCTCTGTCGTCACCATCGACCGAGGCCGCCAGTTTCAATCGTCCCTGTTCACCACCCTTGCCATCACACTGGGCGTCCGCCACATCCATACGATCACCTACCATCCTACGGCGAATAGCATGGTGGTATTTGTTCTTCACCAATTGAGGGCTGCCGTTACCACTTATCAGCCAAGGAAACGCTAGGTCGGCTACCTTCTCCTTCTCCTTGTTGGCATCAGCTTAGCACTGAAGACTGACCTGGGTTTCTCTTCTGCTGAACTAGTATTCGGCGTTTCCCTCCACCTCACCGGAGAATTCTCGCCTTCATACCTCCCGCTCATCCATGATGCTTCCATCTACCTCATGGACCTGCGCAACACATTTCGACACACTGCTCCTGTAAGACTTGCTGACCGCCAAGCACAGTCCGTGCTTGTCAGCCTCGACTTGGACTCCTGCAGCCATGTCTTCGTCCGCCGTGAGAACGTCCGTCCACCCCTAACACCTGGCTATGATGGACCACTCCGCGTGCTTCGTACGACTAAGACGTTCACACTAGACATCAACGGTGCTGCGAGACTTCAACTCGCCTACATTTCCCCCCCCCCCTCAACCTTTGGTCCGTCCAGTCACTTTCTCTGCGACTCTGCCACCATTCTGTGCGGCCTCATCCAAACAAGTCCGCTGGACAGATACTGTGGCTTCCGCTCTGCAAGGGGGGGGGGGGGGGGGGGACTTTGTAGCGCTCCTCGCGCCACGCTCTGGTCGCTGGTCAGAACTCGCACCTTCCGCAGCGCCCGGTAAGGAAGAATTGGTCGGCACCAGGACGCCGCAGCGCGCGCAGCGCAATAAAAACGAATTCGAAGCCCATCGATGCGGGAGCTAGTTCTTCCTCGCCTCAGCTCCGACAGGATGATTTGTTCTTAAAGTTTATCTACTAACTCAGCTTTATGAAGATTTTATGCAGGTCGCACGGGCAAAATTCGCAGTTGTTTAAACAGTGGCCGGCTAGGGCAGTTGCCTTTGCGAAGGATATGACACACGAGACACGTTTCTGCAAGCGAATAATCGATTATCTATGTTTTATCGGTACTGCCCCAAGTGTATGTGCAGTAGCACAAAAAAATGTGCACAAACAACAAATACAATGGGCCCGAAATCGGTCCACGAAAACACTCTCGCGTCCTTAACAAGATGACAGCCATACGCTAATTTAGAAACAAACACTTTAATTTGTTGTTTCCAGTGCATATCAGGCTTGAAAATAACACACGTAGATGGTGTGGGAGTCCCATAACATGTTCGGGTCTCTCTGAGTGTCTACCACCGTGAGAGACATTAATCAAACATGTACAATTCAAGATCAAAGTTAAAAATTACGAATAGTGTTCTTTTTCCTTTAGTGGAAAAGGTATACTTAGCTTTCTCGGTGTTAAGCGTCAGCCGACTAGTTCCGAACAACTGCGAAATACAACTAAGTCCCTCGTTAACTCTGTCCTTCAGGTCCTGTAATGTCATTGAAAGCTTCAGAATACTTCAAAAACGATGGCTAGTCATTAATGTACATTGAAGAAATAGTGGGCCCGAGTTCAGAGCCCTGCGACACGCCTATTGTGATTTTTTTGAGGATCTAAAACATAGCTTTTAGCAACGCTTTGATCCCGTCCCAAATTATCTCTCTTGAATAAATCAAAATTTTCCCCTGAAAGCGCAAGTCTCTATTTTCTGTAATAATATCGAAGAATAAATCGTGTGAAAAGCTTTTGATACGTCTAAATAAAATACCACAGGTAATTTGCTACATAGTGCGGTATTTATGAGCTGCGTTAGGACGAGAAATGCTGTGGAAGTGGTTCTTTGTGGTCGAAAACATTGTTTATTGGGACAAGGGTTGTTGTACTTAGTTAAAAATTCTGCATTCGCTTAAGAAGCACATTTTCCAACACTGTATTAATTACACCTAGTATCGAATTTGCCCTATAGTTTGATAGCGTCGACACCTCTCTGCCTTTAAAGACAGGAGTCAATTTAGAGGCTGTTACTCTACGAGGATACACACTGTTGTCCACTATGTTAATTCAAAGATACAATAACTGCGTACTTAAGATGTCAATATTTTTATTCTTCTCACAGGTATTGTGTCTAGACATGCCACCTTACGTACTGAGAGACTGCTGGCCGCTAGTACAATTTCTTCTGCCGAGATGTCAAGTAATCCTAAAATATTGCAAACCCGCTCAGGCATCCTTAAGAAGCCTTCATCAATGTTAATCTTTCATGCTAACGTTGGCCATATGGAGGCAAATCGACCATCTAATATTTCGACCATATTTCTTCAACTGATTAAAGTAAAATATTCACACTTGAAGGAAGGCCGATGGCTTAGTTGGCTATGTCCCAGATTTTTTTCGTATTGCCCCGAGTCTCCTCTACAAGTGAAAAATTATATGCATTTTTCTGTTTTGCATACCAGAGAAAGATAGGTTGCGGCAGCGCCTAAATTGGTCTATAGAATGAGTCATTTAATCTTAGTCGATTCTATTTATGGTGCCATTTGTTCTTTTCTTTCACCACGTTTAATATATCAGTTGTCATCCAGGACATGTAAGCTGGCTGTATCTTTTAGTCGACATCGCAGAGCTACCGTTATTTGCTGCTTTCAGATGAGTTAGTAATTGTTTGAACTCTGTGTTCCATGGCTGTCATAGGACCAATCCAGCTGGTTAGTTCAAGTATTTTGCACAGTGAGAAATATTTCATTTTAGCAAGCATTTTACTTTCAGATATCTGTGTTTACTTACATGCACTTTTTAAATAGGCTGAAATGGCAAGTGGTCACAAGTCATCTGAGCACAAGTGCCTGCTCGCACACCTGAAATAATGTTTCATAGTGCATAGTAAATAAATGTTCTTGAGAAAGTGGTTATATTGGACGAGTCTGAGATAAGGTTACGTTAGGCAAACGATTCGAGGTGAAAGGTGTAGTTATTTTTTGTGCCAGATGATAGATCAATATTCACATCTCCTGCAAAGATTACACAGCAATGTCCACAAAGTATTTCTGTAATCATTGCTTCAACTTTTTCTATAAAGAGTGTTACCGATAAATTAGGTTGCCAGTATAATACTCGAACTGTCAGTACATCCAGAGTATTTATTCAAAGTGACTCAATAGAATTTTTCCAAGTAGATGCCACGGTAAACACATAATATGAACGTTGTCTTTAACGAAGAGTCAAACCCTTCTTCTCCCGTTTGTGATTCACGAGGTTGAAACAAGGATTTTTAGCCAGGAAGATAGACTGGTCCGTTATTTCTGAGAGACGTTTCACGCAATGCAATAAAACAAAAGATGATTCGCACGTTGAAAGGTGTACAACCAGTTCATTTAGGTTTTTCTAATGTTGTGTAGTCTTAAATGAAAGACTGAAAACAGCTTGGTATCGCGCATCATTTTATCAACTGCATATAATGTACACGGCTGGGGGGAAGGACAGGGATGCTCCTAAGTGTAAATTTGGGGGAATGAGACTCGCACAATACTAGTCAAATACTCCTCACACGTGATATTTACTTAACCGGAATGTTGTATTCTGCGCCTAAGAACCTTCCACGCGTAACGCAAACGCATGTCTCTTCTTTGTCATGCTTTGCTTGTTTTGCATTCGCAAGAAGTGCTTTAGTTTCAACGCAAACATGTCCACTAACTTACACTTAACGCTTTAGTTCGAAACCAAGAAGACCCATGTTCAGTTGAGTTTTTTGGAGCACGTAGCACCCTGTCCACCGCTGATCTGGAAACAAACTTGACCACAACGCTGGCTTACCTTTATGTTTAGAATGAACTCTTTGAACTATGTCAATATGCCAATGTCGGTTTCAGTGATTCAGTGCGTGTGTGTGGTTTTGGCGCCTTAAAATACAGTAATTCTAACGCCTCTGGAGGTTTTTCTACAGAATTAACGAAGTAATCATGCTAAACAATTGGGAGTCCCCTGATGTCGAGGCTTATGTTCCGACCGAACTATTTTAATTGCAGAGTTTCTTTGCTTCCTGCAGCTCTTTGCTGAGTAGTTCATTTGTACTTTGACAATGAGCATTTTGCGCCTTGACATCAGCAAACTCAGGACGAAACCCTTCACTTTTCATTCATGAAGTCAATCGACCGTCTTAGGCCATTGTGTTCAATGCGAATTCTGTAGTAGAGAATCTGATGCCACATGATGCAGCGCATATATCTTCTATATTAGAGCTGCCTAATTTTACACTAGTCTTCATACCACAAGCAAATACATCCGGCTTAACTACTAGTTCATTTATTACTTTGACAACTTTTTTGATGCTTCCCGGAGGTTTATCTCTGCGAGAATTCACAACCTCATCCAACGGTCCCGTATTACCACCCCCTATTGTAGCGCTAAGTTACTCGGCTGAGACAACGGAACGACAGCCTAATGCCAGCAACAACCAGTAGACAACAACACACCTGGCAGCAGCAGCCAAGGTAATGCGATGATGCCGTTTACTACAAAGCAAAGAAATAGCAGCCGACATGCTAAAATAGGAGACCTACGGCACGCTGCCCGGCCCCCTCGTACAGTGTGCCCTGCCGACAGAAATATTGCTCTAGTTCCTTCGAACCGTGGCGAGGGAGGAGGCCTCGGAAACGTCAACACAGAACACGGAACGAACTAGATCTCCACTGTGATGCGACGACAGCCGACCTTGTCGCACTGCTACTTAATTTCAGGAGCAACAGAATAGCCTTGGCGGCAGATATTGAAAGGGAATTCCTACAAATAGAGATAGCAGAGGACGACAGAGATGCATTGCACTTTCTGCGGTACCCTACGAAACCAGATGCGAGTGCACCAACAGGCGAGGCGCAGACTGCTAATGAAGCGAGTTCCTTTCGGAACCACAGCGAGTCCTTTCTTGTTGACCGCAACTCTTCAACACCACTTGAATAATATGAAAGAAGAGTGTCCGGACACAGCATCACTGCTGGCGCATTCCTTGTATGTGGATGGTCTCTTAACGGGAGCGGAAAACGAAGAGGGAGCCCTGAAGATCTACGAAAAATCTAGGACCATCTCCAGTGCGGCCGCTGACATTGCACAAGTGGCCTTTCTATTACCAGACACTGAACGAACGGTTTGCGACGGATGATTGTCAAGACACTTAGGATACCTCCCAGGGATCCTCAAGATGTTAGAAATGGTATGGAATTCCAGCACAGACAACCTCACCTTCACCCCACAGTCCATCAAGATACTTGAGCCAGGAATAATCACTAAAAGGTCTGCTCTGAAGACTGCAGCAAGGCTTTATGACCCAATTCGATGGCTAGCTCCATTCACGGTCCGGGCAAAGGCTTCATTTCACGAGCTGTGTCAAATAAATGTGGAATAGGATGACATCCTACCACAGGGTCTGTACGAAAAATAGATGCGGTGGAGGAAGGAACAAAATGTATTGAAAAGAGTTCAACTGCAACGCTGCTACAAGTCAGGCACAGTCGAACCTGCCATCCAAACAGTCCTGCATGTAATTGCTGACGTTAGCCCAGTGGCATACGGGGCACTGCCCTACATCTGCGTAGCAGATGCGGATAGGACTACTACTTCGAGTATATTGATTACAAAGTCAAATGTCGCCCTGATCAAGCAAGTGATTCTTTCGAGACTCGAACTGATTGTGTGTCCCTTAGCGGCCAGACTCAGTCGACACATTCTGAAAAGCCTGAAGGAGCCACTGCAGGCGACACTTTCATGGGCTGGCTCGGCAATCGCATGGCATTGTGTATCACGACAGAACCCTCTCAATGGAAACAATTTGTGAAGAATCGCGTAACTGAAATTCAGCGTCTTAGCGACACCACAACAAGGAAAAATTGTCCCGGATCGGAAAACCTGGCGGATATCATGACCGGAGGATTTACAGCTGATCAGCGTTTTGAGAGTTCTACCTACTGGGAAGGAACGACCTGGATGAAGGCGACTGAAAAAACGTGGCCACGCTTCTCGCAAGGAACATTCCGACACTGAAGGAAGAAAAGCGAACTGTGGAAGTCCTTCCTACGAGAAGTTCCGCTGAAGCTCCAAAGTTGTTAGACTTAGATGAATTCAGCAATGTAACAAGACTCTTCAGAGTGACAGTTTAGATATTACGATACGTCAGCAAACTACGACATCTGAGCACTAACAAAGTATCACTGACGGCAGATGAACTGGATGACGCCGAAAATTACGCCGGGAATAAGGCAAACTCAGCAAGAGGACCTGGAGAGGTAATTTCAGTGTGCGAAAAAAGGAGGTCGCTTTCAAGCAGATTCGCCACTGAGGAACATACCAGTGTTTTTTGAAAACGACAGTATTCTTCGTATAAGCAGCAGACTTCAACAGAGCCGCAAGCCACACGACGAGTGGCATCCAATTGTACTGTTGAAGCGACGTCACCTAGCAGAATAACTCGTGCGTCAAGCAAATCACCAAGTGCAGCACGGAGGGGCATAGAATACTTTGGTACAATTGAGAGAGACGAGAGAGAAGAATCATCAAAGGGTGCATAACCTTTCAACGTTGCAATCGACGTCCAGCGACTGAAGCGACTTAACCGCTTCGACGTCATCGAGTGATCCGGGCTCAACCCTTTGAGGTCACAGGAGTACACTTTGCAGGACCTCTGCTGGTGCAAGGAGAAAACTCGCTGTACAAGTCCTATATCACGCTGTTCACCTGTGTCGTAACACGAGCAGTCCACTTAAAGCTTGCAAGAGACATGACAGCGAAGTCGTTCTTGATGATTCAGGCGTTTAACTCAAGGAGACGTGTACCCAGAGTCATCTACAGTGCCAACGCACTTTCCTGCGAAAAGCCACCCGTGCTTTTTTATACCTATGGAACTCTATCCCGAAACCAGAGATGTTTGACTACTTTGCAAAGACACGAATCGAATCGAAGTTCATAGGACAGCGCACCCCATGGTGGGGTGGCTTTTATGAGCGACTCGGATAAACCAAACTTGCGCTTAAGAAAGTTATCGCTTCAAGCTTCCTGCCCTTCGACGAGGTAACAACGACCTTGGCAGAAATTGAAGCTGTCTTGAAATCCAGACCTTTAACGCACGTATACCACGGACTCGCAGAATCAGAACCCCTTTGCCCTTCCCCCTCGAGAGAAAAACGCCTCATGTCGCTGGCCAGCGTGGGAAAAACGAAGATGACCAAATATACATATCCATTCAGAGAATGAGGACTCGACGTCAGCAGACCGCACGAGCATTCTGGCGTAGGTGGACCAGAGAGTACTTTGACGAATTGTGAAATTTGCAGAGTCAGCACGCACGTCAGGGGAATACGATTGTCACGAATCTCCACGGAGAACACTCGGACCGAAAAAATAGACTAGGCAACAGGTGTACCCACACAGACGCACATTTAATACATCCTACGTGACACAAACACCAGCACAAAAAACTAACACAGACTATCAACACATACGACCCGGAAACACTGCTACCCGCGTCTACTACTAGCGTTCTACTGTTAGTGGTCGGCGTTCGTGCTCACGGTTGGTTCGATGCGCCTGCGGCGTTGTATGGATCCAGTAGCCGGCGTCGAGGCGGCGTTCGACGTACTTGGGCTGGCGTCGCTGGCGGCGTCGCTGGCTGCGTCGTATAAGCTCCCGATCCAAGCGCCCGTGAAGGTGATGCCGGTGATGTTGGCGTAGGGGTCACCACCCGGATGGGTGGCAACAGCGCTGGAGACACCCCTGGCCGTAGGAGGTGTTAGCGTCTTCCGTTGACTCCCCGGGACGGGCTCAGGAACGACAGGAAGTCCACGGTGTGAAGCAGTGGAACTCGAGCCCACCGGAGCAATAACCGGCTTTGCTCTATTCTAGCCGAAGCGTTCCTCACCCGCCGGAACCTCTACTTCTCTGTTCTTCCCCCCGTGCCTCGGTCTCAATCATGTCATCCTTGTCGTCTTCTTCTCTTCTCCGCCAAATCATCTCTCCCCACCTCACTGAATACTTCTTCATCTTCTTTAGTCTTTGGTTAATCCACGTCATCCTTATCGCCAACCTCGTCTTCATCAAACATCTTTCGTTCATGCTTTTATTTCAGACTCCCTATTATGTGTGACAACGATCAAGGAAGGACGTGATTGTTCGCGACAGTCTTCAACTACGGCAGCAGTGGAAGATCGAAAGAATTGACAAACATTTCCGCGAAGAGACGGGAAAGTGCGATCGTGCCTTCTGAGACTACCTCGAAGATCTACCCTCAAGAAACCAATCCCATTCGTGTATCCTCTTGAGTTAACATAAAAGGAGAAATGACTGAAGTCATTTCCGGGGGAATATGTTGCGAAACATAAACCGAATCAAGACCGCACCAAGTCGGAAGGCAAGACAAGCCAGGACAGAGAAAAACCACTGAGCGCCCCTTGGAGCGGCAGTCGTGTCATGTAACCTGAAGTGGACGGACGTCGTTTGCACTCTCTAAACAAACTTGTCTAATTTTACCGAATGCTGCAAACATGGCCTTATTTTTGCAAGCGTGTGCCGCCCACTCCAGCCTAATAAGCAGCGTTGTTGTCTTCCACTGTGACTGATCGTGCTTCAACGACAAAGTGCAATCTGCGATTGAACCCATTTTGACCCCGCCGCGGTGGCTCAGTGGTTAGGGCGCTCGACTACTGATCGGGAGCTACCGGGTTCGAACCCGACCGCGGCGGCTGCGTTTTTATGGAGGAAAAACGCTCAGGCACCCGTGTGCTGTGCGATGTCAGTGCACGTTAAAGATCATTAGGTGGTCGAAATTATTCCGGAGCCCTCCACTACGGCACCGCCTTCTTCCTTTCTTCTTTCACTCCCTCCCTTATCTCTTCCCTTACGGCGCGGTTGAGGTGTCCAACGATATATGAGACAGATACTGCGCCATTTTCTTTCCCCAAAAACCAATTATTATTATTACTAACCCATTTTGAGATACACTCTTGTCTTTGCAGAGCTTTAAATCTGGCTCCACCGTTGGTAGGGTCTCTTGTAATTACAACTCAAATGGAGATAGGAATAAAGAGGAAGAGAGAAAGCCTCATACGGCCTAATTTGCACATTGTTTTATACAAAGGAGAGAAGTCGTTTTCAAAGGTCATTGCAGCTATGTTTATGTCGCGCACAGCAAACAAGGGATCCCGAAGCTCTGCCAGTGTGCTTGTGGAGCCTTGGTACTGAGCCGCCAGTTCTGGACTTACTCGTGGTGTGAGGGACGTGTTTCACGTTTTTCTTCCACCATTGTGTAGTGCTGCCAACTTTGTATTTTTCTCGGTCTCGAATTTCAGAGACATAAAACTCAATGATTTTTACATAATATCGGAGCAAAATTTCGAAACGATAGGGAAGAAATGTTTCAACCAGTGTTAAAAAAGAACGAAATGTTTGGTTGCTTCGGATGCATTCAGTCTACTTAATACTGCATTATCTCTTATCTATTGTCAATATTAGGGTGGTCTGAGTCCCCGGAGACCACCCTGACTTTACGCACTGATCCTGGAGCTCGCCTCTGGGCTTAATGCCTCATCTGTACAGCAACCATCTTAACTGGTCGGAACGTAGCACAGCCACCAAGAACTTACCCAAAATAGGTTTGGAGGTTTGTCACGGTGTTTATATATTTAAGTATTTCATATGGCAAATTTTATAAAATTTACAAAAGTTTTTGAGCAATACATTTTGTGCCTTAGAAAGTATTCTTGCCCGAACGGTTTCCACTTAGCAGTTCTTTGACAGCGTGGGGTACTGGTTTACTTTTCTTATTTCCCGTAATTTTAGTCCTCGAAAATTTACATGGACATTTTCTTGGCAGCAGAAACCGTTAAGGTATTTACTGAACTTAGACGACTCCGACATGTAATATTTAAGGAAATTAGCGACAGTTGCAACAACTTTAATAGGATATTTCTCCTACATGTAATAGTGATCGCGTTTAACGTTTTCGGAACGCTATACTGAAACTCTTTGCGCAGATAACGTGCTTGCAACGCTTCAATTTAATTTCCCTTAGGTCTGCTACCGCTGCATTAAAACTCACTAAAGCTACACTAAAAATTTGATATCTTTAAAGGGTGCCTGTAGCAGGGCTTGCAACTTAATGAATATAAATCTGTTTTGTTGCACATAGCCGGGAAATAAAATATTCTTTAGTAATCTTACTCTATCTAGGACCGTCGCTGAATGCAAATTTTAAGAGACCAAATATCTCCTAGACATTAAATATTCGTCTCAGCTCGACGCCCTTATTAAGAACACCTTATCTTGCGCTTTTCGCAAGCTACGCTTCCTGAGGCACAAGATCAAGGTCTCTTCCGCACGTGTTAAGCATCTAACATGTACAGCCCTTATATGGCCTAAGCTGGAATATGCGTGCATTGTGTGGGACCACCATAGGATGTGCAGCATAAATGCTCTTGGAAAAAATCACAAAAGAGAGACTAATATAAGTTCTCATTTCCTGCCACCCCAATTACGGACTGAAACAGTCTATCTGCTTGTTCTCTCTTGTCCTTGGAGATTCTGGTATGAAGCATATAGGGACTGGGAAATTCGCGTCTCATGTGTATTTTTGGTTTGGTTTGGTTTATGGGGTTTGACGTCCCAAAGTGACTCAGTCTATGAGGTACGCCGTAGTGAAGGTCTCCGGAGATTTCGACCACCTGGGGTTCTTTAACGTGCACTGACATCACATGGTACACGGGCCTCTAGAATTTCGCCTCAATCGAAATTCGACCACCGCGGCCGGGTCGAACCCGCGTCTTACGGGCCAGCAGTCGAGCGCCATAACCACTCAGCCACCAAGGCGGCTCATGTGTATTTTTGTGTGTTTCTTGAGTGACGGGTTGATTCGTGCTCATATCACAGAGGTGTTGTGAGGAAACTTTACTTCTGGTGTATAAAACGAGTTGATGTCTTTTCTACTGTTGGGTTCGCCGTGTTTTTCGGTATCTTATATATCTCTAAGTCACTCCTGCTTGGGCACTTAGCATGCAGTACTATGTGAAAAAAAAATGTAACGAAAATGACCCAGCGGCAGCTCTGTAGGACTAGCAGACGGCGGCGAAAATGAGGCAGAATGCGTGTTTTGGTGTGGAGCACAGCGCACTGGGTGCCCCTTTTTGATTCCCTGTCATTGATCTTCGTAAATAAGCCTCCCGTGACAACTGGAGGAGGTGCAGCAGGAGCAGTAAATAACTCGTATGTGAAATTCTTGGAGGCGCAATGCCCCGCGAGTGAGGCGCCTGGAGGTGTCCTTCAGTGATTATAACCAGCTGGATTCGTGATGGTCTCTGTCGTCGTTGAATGGTCGACCGTACAAGTCCTGGCGAAATTTGTGAAGTGCCTAGACGATGGCCAAACACTTTTTCGGTGACGGTGTAGTTGGTCTCTTCTCTTGTGAGAGTGCGACAGGTGTATGCGACAACGTATTCATCCGGCCCGGCCTTGTGGTCAACGGAGCACAGTGCCGAGGCCGACGCTGATGGTATCTGCCTGCACATCAGTGGGAGGGTTGGGCTTAAAATGCCGCAGTCTGGATGGGGAGGTGAGAAAAGCTGGCCGGTTGGTGATGACCTGGTCGTACTCGGGGGACTAGGCCGAAATCGAGGTACCGGTGTTGAGAATTCTGGTCAAGGGTGGAGCGATCGACGCGAAATTCCGGACGAATGTACGGAAGGAAGAATAGGGCCCAATGAAATTGCGAAGTTGTTTCGCAGTCGTACGCTTCGGAAAAGAAACGACAGCACGCCCTTTGAACAGGTCAGGAAGGACGCCATCTTTTGGGTGCCAAGTGGCCCATGACAGTCAAGAGAGAGAAAAGACACAGCACAAATTTAAGACAGGTACGGAGAAATGATGGACACTACACCACTGACTTCAACTAATTTTTTTATTGCAGAAAGGGCAGGATACATAGAGGAAGAGTGAGCGGGGAGACAAGCAGAACAGCTGATGGGTCTGTTTGGGGAACAAGATGCTAAAGGCGAAAAAAGAAAAGATAACAATGCTGCATCTGCGCTCAAACGAAAATGCAAAGTGCAAACGGGTGAAGTCGCTCCGCGGCACATCGCATAAAATAAAAGATGAAAGCAACAAACAACCGCATGAAAACAAGATGTAGTTAAAGAGCCAAGAGCTAGGAGAAGACTGTGTGAGCTCTGCCTCGATTCCTCTAACTAAACGTGAACTAAATTATTTGTGCGAGATGTCATTTGAGTAATTCTGTCGAGCTGGTTTTTAAAGGATTTAGGCCCCTGTTCTCACCTTTTAGCCTTGTATTCATCTCAGTTTTAACGTTTTATCGCCCCTTTGGCGCTTTTATTGCACCTTGTTTTTATGCTGTTGTTGCTTTCATGTTTCATTTTTGCCATGTGCCGCCTAGCGACTTCAGCCGGTTGCGCTTCCTTGCATTTTGTTTGTGCGCCGATGCATCATTGTTACCTCGGTGTTTTTCGCCTTTTTTATCTTGTGTGCCAAGCAAACCCAGAAGCTGTTCCGCATGTTTACCATGCCCACTCTTCCTACATATATACCGCTCTTTCTGCAATAGAAGTGTAGTGGAAGTCACCACTGTGGTTTTCGTCTTTTCTTCGTGCATGTCTCATCAAAGTTGCGCTGCGTTTTTTAGCTGCCATCATTACCACCCAGCTCAATGAGACATGCTTCCATAAGAGTTAAGTGGCGTGCAGGAATGCGACACCTCATTAAACTAAGTTGCAGGCCAGCGTCGGAGAGGCACTCCAGAACAGTCTCGAGGGGGGTCATATGCATCGCAAAGTCCGGGGGGAAGGCGACAATATCATCGAGGTAACAGAGGAAGATCTTCCACTTTAAGGCGCGCAAAACCGTGTGCATGACGCGTTCAAACGTCGCTGGTGCTTTGCAGAGTCCGAGCGGTATGCCATTGAATTGGAATAAGTCTTCGGGGTCTTAGAGGAGTCTTCGGGCAGCCAGTTCCGGCCATTGAAATCTGCCACTATTTGGAGCGCAAATCCAACAACAAAAACAATTCCGCACGATGTAGATAATCAAGGACATTGTCAATCCTATAGGAAGCGCGTAAACGTCTTTGCGAGTGA
Organism: Amblyomma americanum; assembly: GCA_030143305.2. Lineage (NCBI taxonomy): Eukaryota > Metazoa > Arthropoda > Arachnida > Ixodida > Ixodidae > Amblyomma > Amblyomma americanum. The sequence goes on from JARKHS020001106.1 coordinate 39,404, forward strand.
TCTTGTTCAGCCGGCGATAATCAACATTGAAACGAATGGACCAGTCGTTCTTCTTCACCAGGACGACCGGTGAACTCAAGGGCCTGTGGCATGTTGTAGAGAATACCCGTCGCTCGCTCGGGGGTACATGGTGAGGGCGTTGGCGCAGTGGAGCGGGGGTACCGGTGTAGATCGCGTAACAGTCGCGGTGCGGCCGAACGATGCTCGCTGGACGTCAAAGGTGGGACGAAGGTGGTTCGGCAGCGTAAGAAGTTGGGTCTTCTCAGCAGGATACACTCTAATAGAGGTTGCGTGAGCACAGATGAACCGATGGAATCGGTTGCAGAGCGAGGAGAGCTGACAGCATTTAACGTTTGTTAAATGGACGTAAAGGGAAACGGCCGGGTTATAAGATCGCAGTCGACGGGGCCGTTGTGTCCCAGGCAGGTCCGAGGAAGATAGAGTCTGGTTCGAGCCGTAGCCGGCGCACTGCACGGTGGTCGGAACCCCTCCCCCTCCCCTCCCCAGCCCATCGTCTTCCTGACAGCATCTACCACATTCTCCTCCTCGCTCCTTCCGTGCTCGAGGCAGTCATGACGCCAGGTAGCATGGGACGCCGAGTCGTTTCTCGGGCGACCGTCCTAGGCATACTCCACCGCAGCGCTGCTCGAAGCGACTCCTTCAGTGGCCCATTTCTCTGCTACCGCGCTGCTATCCAACTCTGCGACAGCCACGACGAGCGTCTCGCGCTCTGCTTCCTTGTGTACGCGCTACGCCGCAACCTGCTTGGGTATGCCAGCCTCCGTTTCCTATCCACCTCGGGGCGCTCTTTTTATGGTTTGCCGGACTCCCTCAAAGAGCTTTTAGGACCATTTGGGCGGTGGTTCCACACGCTGCGACCATACTGTACGGCGGGTGCGGTCGGTGGTTTTGGTGTTTGGTGCATTCAGGTTTAGCCTCAGCGATGGTTTTTAACTCCTCAGTGGGAAGGGACTCCTGTGCGTGCCGCAAGAGGCAGTGTGTGAGGACGTGTCCATCAGCTTGGCGCCGCTGATACCCTGAGCTGCTGTCGCTACCGCTGCGTCTCAATGAATAACATTGGTGCGGCGGCTCGTTGTCGCCGCGTCGTTCTTGCCGTAGCGTGCAGTGTCCCCGTCTTATGCAGGCCGACCTTCGTGGATTATGCCGCCTGATGCCTCAGGTGGCATTTTCACCCTGGTTTTTTTTTCTTCCTCCGTTGCCCTGAGCATAGGATATGTGTTACTGTAGTGCGCTACTGTAACAGGCAATGAAGTTACTGTACAATGCACCGTGTGTACAGTAATAAAATTTTGTTTAGTATCATTTTGGCTCTTGTTCAAAAGCTTGAAGACAGCAGTAGTTAAAAAAAGCAACATCGAGAGCATAATAATAATAATAATAATAATAATAATAATAATAATAATAATAATAATAATAATAATAATAATAATAATAATAATAATATTATTATTATTTGGTTTTGGGGGAAAGGAAATGGCGCAGTATCTGTCTCATATATCGGCGGACACCTCAACCGCGCCGTAATAATAATAATAATAATAATAATAATAATAATTGGTTTTTTGGGAAAGGAAATGGCGCAGTATCTGTGTCATATCGTTGGACATCTGAACCGCGCCGTAAGGGAAGGGATAAAGGAGGAAGTGAAAGAAGAAAGGAAGAGAGGCGCCGTAGTGGAGGGCTCCGGGATAATTTCGACCACCTGGGGATCTTTAACGTGCGCTGACATCGCACAGCACACGGGCGCCTTAGCGTTTTTCCTCCATAAAAACGTAGCCGCCGCGGTCGGGTTCGAGCCCGGGAACTCCGGATCAGTAGTCGAGCGCCCTAACCACTGAGCCACCGCGGCGGGTAACCGCGCCGTAAGGGAAAGGATAAACGAGGGTGTGACAGAAGAGAAGAAGAAAGAGGTACCGTAGTGGAGGGCTCCGGAATAATTTCGACCACTTGGGTATCTTTAACGTGCACTGACATCGCACAGCAAACGGGCGCCTTAGCGTTTTGCCTCCATAATGTACCTTTGCATATAATTCCTCATTAGAGATTGGAATGGTAATGAAATTAGTTCTCAGAGTCTGCTTTTAAAACCTCCCTGTGGGCATATGTAAAATAATCTATGAACACATTTGACCAATCTCTCGGAAGGAACTAATAAAAATTCTCATTGCACCCGGAAAAAAAAAACATTGCTGGCACGGAATAAATTGTTTAGTCCGTCTTGCGACAAAAATACCACCAGGAAATGGACTAGAGGAGAACGGATTTTATGGCCGGCATCTTTTCGGTAAGTTCGTGTTTAATGCTTACCAGGCCTAAAGTCAATGCGATGGTCCGAGTCCTCAAAGTGCTCCGTGATTGCACTGCGCTGCCGTTCAAAATTCCCGCTATCGGTCTTGGGCTGGGGAATTTTTTGTTGAAATTTTACGGTTTACCGATGCAGCTGGCTGAACGCTCAGAACAGGGCAGTTTTGTAAACGATTCCGGGTGCTCGTGACTTTGGTGCATGGCCCTTCGACCGAGGCACGAAACTCCCGAGGATTCACGGTGGTTTGCAACACATATTTTTTCCTTGCTTACGAAACTTGCACGCAAACGTTTAACATGTGCCTTTTGGCATACGGAATTATAATTAGGCTTGTTTCTGGGTCGCTGGCAGTCAACTGTCATTCCGGTTTGTTGTGAAGCCTTCAGGCTACTCGAAGAATGAAGTTCTATATACAGTCGTTGCGGCGGAGTTAAGTTATGCGGTTTTTCGCCTGCAGCTTATGCTCGATGTCTGATTAGCTGATTGAATTGGCTCTTGGCAGAAGAGCGGAGACCATGGTTGCTCTGAGGGTGACAGTTTAACTTGACGCAGAATTGAAGAAGTGTCCAGTGTGGGTGGGTTTCCTGAAGACGGAGATTACCAGTTGAGGTTCTCCTCGCCTCACAAGTACAGCGAGAAACTGGACGCCACTGCTTGTTTCGAATTCCAGGTTGAAGATTATGGCCAGTTGAGTTGAGTTAAGGTACGCCAGGAATTCTTCCACTGAGAATTTCTTCAGGATGGCGATACACACGCCCATGTGCGAAAGGGATACGTTGGCTTCTTTCGCGAATGACTGCAGTGCTTGCTTCTCAATATGCTCCATCGGCTGGTTCGTAGCCTTCACCAATATTGTCGCTCCTACTGCCAAGCCGTTGGTTTGTCTGCAGAAATCTGCTTCAAAGGAGAAGTATGTCCCACCCACGCAAACCTCCAGCCTCTGGCGCCACTCATCTACGTTGAGACGAGTCCTTTCGGCAAATAGATCATCCCCTGTCACAAGGTATGAAAAATCAGTGATGCAGATTGGGCTTCTCTGTTCATATTTGGGAGCACAATTCGTTAGTGGTTTAGCACGTCAACGAGACGTCACGTCATCGTGACGCCACTCAGACAAGAGCGAATTTCACGAAAGACCTCGAGATGAAACTGTTTAGTGATAATGATGGATTTTTATGGCACAAGGGCATCTGTGGTCAAAGCGCGCATTGTTTATTAATAACACTGACACGCGTCAACAGAGAACTCATCAACTCAGCGGTGGCGGTAACAAAGCGGCTCTTAGACCAAATCAAATCATCGCTGCTCTAAGTTGAGCTTAATATATGTCTTGCGAAGATTTTTTTACACGAGGTGCCGAAGCCCCCGACTAAAATCTTGGATAGCAATGAAGGTGTTGCGCGCGGCCGCAATTGTTCCCAGTGTTGTGGGGATTCACATTGCCTCTCGCCCGCCTGAGACATCTCTACCTCTCGTGGCCGAGCTTCGCTCTTCCCCTATCGGCCCCCTCTGGGAGGCAGCAGAGAAAGGGGAGAAGAGGCGTCGGCGCCATCACATGGGCACCTCTCTTTTCCCTCTCATTGTAGGCGGCCGCGTGGCCAGTGTCGCCTTACCGTGCACTCAGCGTGCGAAATTAAATTGAGACGCTGCACACAGCGGACGGGGGTGACCACACGTCCAGGTGACCAGTTGTTTACTGTGCCTGCTGCCTACTTTCTGCGCAACTGCTGCTTGCACGCGACCGAGGAAGGCTGCCCGAACTGATTGGGAGATCCCAATAGAGTCTAGCCAACACTTAACGGCCGCATATGTAACGAACGCTCGCTTATTGCAAATGATTGTGGTGGTACCCTGAAAGTATTTGTTAATGCAATGGAAATTCATCCCATACCCAACGAACAACTCTGGCTGCACCACCCTGTTAAAGCGAACGAGGAGGTGCAGTAAACTCGGCCCCGTAGTTGAAAAACTCTCTCTTCCAGCTTAACTCAGAGACTGAAGAGAATTCCTTCGGCTCCCGTGATACCACTCCGAAAAAGAACATTCGGACCCTTTGTCGTTGGTTGTGTAGGCAGAATGACAGTCGGGACCAGTTCCGCACAAGACCGCTGCGCGTAGCGTTTATTCATGACCGTTTTATACCCGCAAGGAGAAAATGCATACAAGTTTAGAGCATGCGCGCCGCATTGAAAACGCGGCCATGCGTCGTACTCGGCTTAAGCCCCAACTCTATGGACACATCCTAGGTGTGCGGGCGTAGCGCCGACGCCGACAGGCATACGCTGGAGCCTGTCTGAGCATGCGCGAGGCGCGACACGCGAGCAGGCGCAAGCGGGCGCAGATATCTGTACATATACGCGCGTATGCACTCGGGCGCGTGGTCAAGTTTAAAACAATAGGAGGACCGCGGGGCTTTCGGTGACTTTTTTTTTTTTTCATGGCTTGGAGCTCTTTCATATTCCGCCCACTTTTATTCGCGGTTGAAACTGGTCCTTTCAGCGCCCCCTAAACCCCTTTTCTTCAGGCTTGAAATTCTTTCAGTCGCCTCGAGAGGGGGGAACGAGCCAGCGCCAGGAACATCCAGGTGCATGCCCTTTTTTGACGCGACGCTGGGCGCGCAGGCGCTCCGCACATACGCGAGGAAGTGCCCATAGAGTTGCCTATTTACTCAGAACGCTGGCACGAGTCGTTGTCGGCTTACTTACATCATACAGACCCCGAAAAGCAATAAAGCACTGATAGAGTTTAAACCGAGTCGACGTGAGAAAGCACGTTTAGCCTATTTGGCTAATGGGTATCAGCTGCTGGTTCATCGAAATGTCTGGCGATGATACTAGTTACATAGTTATATTTGTTGATGAAGACGACGACGTGCAGTGCAGAACATGAGAGTGTGTAGCAGTTTACCACGAGGTGTCATCGGCTACGGCGATGGCATAGTGCTTTCGTGCACAGACCAGTGAACCTGACCGTTACGCACCGCCGCCGGATCGAAACCCAGTCGTGGAAATATTTATTTGTTTACTTTATTTAGACTCACACGGTGAATTCAAGGTCAGGCTTTAACAGATGAAACTGATTTTGCAGCTTTACCTGCGAAGTGCAGCTTCTGCTTTAAAAGGCGGTAGTGAAAGTGTCGGTGACCACTGGCCAGCGGCGTACCGATGGATATATGAGGTCCACTGTTACCTGCGTGCGCGCCGGCTGCGCGAAGCATCTCAGCAGAAAGTAGCAGCGTCGAAAGTGAGGCTCCTCAGCATGGTAGTAGATAAACTAACGGCAGCAAGCTAAGTGTTTGAATGCCTTGCTGGCCTCACTGGTGATGTGGTATGCGTCGCTTGCCCCAACGGCTTCACCTTTAGTGATCCTAGTAGCATGTGCAGAGAGCCCCAGATAGTAGACAGTGCAGCTGATACTTTCTGTGCGCCCATTCAGCTATTTTCGTGGCTGCATGGACCCAGAAATCGTACATAACGCTGTCCAAAACACACATGGTCAGACGCATGTATGCAAATCGCAAGTAAAGGCAGGTAGCAGCATTTACTTTATCGAAACAACAAGAAGGATTTCCACGCAAAAGCTGTTTTTGCAGCTTTACGATTCCCTAACAAAGATTAGCGGCAAGGCGTCGTCGATGCATAGTTGTCCGGATGCTTCCTTAAATGACTACGTTCGTGTAGACAACATCGCAGAGGCGTGTTCTAAGGAAGACGTTGTACTCGAAGTACGAGCAATCCCGTACCGCTATGCATCTGATTAATGTAAACACATGCCGTGGAGGCTTACAACACACGATTAGTTTTGCACCGACCCTAAAGCGGATTGTTGGCAGCGAGAGTATCGTTGTCCTTCGCGGCCACAGCCGCATAGGGCAACGTCGCTAGTACCACACAATATAGGAAAACACGCAAGAAACCACACAACATATATGGTTGAATATTGCGTCAAAAATAAAACGATAAATCTCTGTGCTGCACATTTAACAGCAGACAATAATTGGAAAGAATTGTGTCAATATCATCAGCATAAAATAATTACAGGAGTGCGTTGAATTTTCACCATATTAAACTTTACACAATTGGTAATAGAAACGCAGGAAAACCGGCAAGTTACTAGCGATGCTAGCGAAGAAAATCATAGTCAAAGTGATTTAATGGCGCTATGGCAGGGCATTCGCTTAGTGTGATCAAGGGCTGTTTTAGACGGCTTGTCCGGAGAAAAGGTGGTTCTCCCGATAATGCCAGAACAAACGTTTTCAGATTCTTTTTGCCAGGAACCACTCTAGATTGGAACAATTTATCGCAGCCGCTATTAATATTTATTGATTCCATAAAAGACTTTCATTGTTGATATTATTGTTCTTCAATGAATGAATTATTGCTCATGTTGATTTTTTTTTATTGCTTATTCACTTGGCTCAAACAGTATTGATGGTTCCGCGCTTTATATGCACATCCTTCGATTTCTTTTTAGCATTCTTTCGTTAACCTGAACTATTTTTTGTTTGTTTGTAATTTTGCACCTAGTGAACGGGGTTATAATTCGGTTCGCTTTATTAAAGTTATTTTACTACGGTTGTCATTGCCATTATGCCTCATTTATTATCGGATACCACTCCCGCTTGGGCTACACCAAGGCCCTTATTATTGTATAAATAAACATAGATATATAAAACATTTGATCATCTTCGCCCTTCTAAAGAGTAGGTTACGTCTGAGCATGCTTCGAAAAATTATAATGGTTGTCCGCCTTGACAAAGGCGCTACTGGGCACCAAGTCATTAGGAAATGTATCTTGATGAAACATCGACAAAACAATCACACGATCTGACGCGACGAAACTGCAGAACCAGCAGTCATTATTTTGCCTTTATGGTTTTACGACCAAAGCTTCTTTAAATTATGCTATTGGTTTCATGCTTCTAAATTTTGCCACATCCACTCGGCTGAAGTTAGCATCAGTCCGGTTCGTCTTTTCTTTCGCTGTCACACGTAAACTTGCCGTAGTATTGCTTGCTATGACGTTGCTATGGCTGACTTGCTCAAATGGCTGTCGCTCTTGTTTCCGCGAGATTTTGATGGGCCACCTCCAGCTATTGAAGCTAAAGAAATTTGTTCCATTCTGTTCAATTCAACTTTATTTGCATCTGTACATGTGTAGATGACGGAAATACATACAAAAGACCAAATAAATTCGGCTTGACGGGGTCTGCACCGCCTACAGAAATGGCACTGGACACAATAAAGAGAACACAAGAGAACACTCATAAATCGCCGAATAAAATCTTTCTTTATTGATTTGCCTGTATTTTGACGGGCGCTGTGTTTTATAAGTGTCGATGAACTGGTCTTTCGGGCGAGGTATTTATTTGCATTCATCCCACAGCACCTTGCTCGGAAAGGTGACAGGCGATGTATTTCATTGCACTGGTTGTTTGCTCATTGTGGAATGGAAGGTCAATGCAAGTACCCCGTTGCGTAGAGACTGCGGCTTCTGAACTTCGATCTTATTAGCGCGTAGTCCTGAATGACTGAAGTGGGCAGCCTGCGCACCGTGCGCCTTTTTCCCTTCGTTTGCGTTTGCCCGCCGCGCCTCTCCATTGACGTCCCTGCTAACGCGAACGCCGCCATAAGTCAATTGCCGACGCACACTGCAGGCAACGCTGTGTCACTTTCCCCGTTATCGCCCTCGATCCTCGCTATCAACGACGCGTTCTGCTCGCATCGTTCCTTCTTCCCCTCCTTCCAAGAGACAGTAGCCTACCTGCACCAGAAGAGAGCGTCCCCCTTCAAGGACTCAAATAAAGTTTTCTCTCCCTCTTTATCAGGCATAAAGCAAAATTGTATTACTCCATCACTGTAGTAGACAAACGGCAGGTAGAGGTAGTTGGGTTTCTTGCAAGCACAAAGTGAACAGCGGGGGCCGAAGCCTCGGGAAGGGGTCAACGTTTCCAAGAAGAAACGGTATGTGCTTCATCTTTGGATATTATTTAGCATTTAAGTGTCGCTATGGTGGACTAGTTACAGGCAGAATCTGCAAGGCAAACCCCACCTCTAGCTTGCAACCACCTCAACCTCAACCTCTCAACCTCAAGACAAGTCCTCTTGTCGAAACTTTGACAAGTTCCTCTGAGGCTTCTCCCTCCCTTGTTCACTTTGTGTTTCCACCACTATGAGTTAGAAGAACTACTTTTGCGGTGATAAATTTAGAGACAACTCTAGAAGGTAGTCTAAATTCTTTTGGCGTCTTTATTAGTGAGAAGACGGTTAAATACTTTTAGTGTTTAATTTTAACATCAACTTGTAGGCCTTTACGAAGTTCTTCTCAGCAGCGTCCGATGATTTCCATTACTACCATCGGAAGCGGAGATGCCCGGTTCGAGGCGATTGCTTGCCACTGCCAAAGATGGCGCGCCTATTCGTGGTGGTTCCAGCGTTGGGCAAATGGTACTTCACGATCAGTAAAATGAATGCGGAACTGCCTTGAGAACACAAGCTTCTTCCCTATATGATAGCTTATAATAATCCTCGCGTCACACTTGACGTGAAACGACGTGCTAACCGTGTAATTAACTTCCCGGAAGGCACATTGCCGCGTGTAATAACTACTTCTCGAGGCCTCGGAAAGGTGTCTGGACGAAAATAAGAAGTTGTATAAAATCGCAGCGTAGACTCTCCAAAATGCAGTGCCTGCACGTTGACAACGGGCAAGGCAGCGAGCCGTTCATTTTCGCTGACGGTGAATTTCATTTCAGGCGGGGATAAAGCCAACGCAGGAGGACGGGCCTGCTTTGGCACTGTTGCACGCCAGGCGCCAAACTTAGCCGTCGTCACTTCACCTGGCGTGGTGGCTACAAAGTCTGATTATCGTTTGCTTTTTGTTTTTGTTCTCGCTACTCTCTCTTCTCTCGGGAGGTGGAAATGATAATGGCCAACTATGTGCTAGTCGACAAACCCCTATATCTCCTCTCTAGTTTGTTCGTAGTTCTAAAAAATGGAAGAGCAATTTTGTGTTAGGTCGCCCCAGTATAATCCCCAGAGTCTAGGCCTTAAACCTCCTGCCAGAAAACATGTACCGCCTTGAGTTCTTTTACTGTAAACTTATCGTTAATATAGACTTTGGCGCTTTCCAAATATAACAAAATAGGAATATTGAACTCACCATCATAGTGTACAATCGTACAGTGCATTGGTAGTAACAACTGCGGAGAAAATGCATGCCTTGCTGAATTTTAGCAGGTACTCTGCATTTCTCTGCGTGATGACGCGACGACAAATTTTTCTGTATGGTGAGGCAGCACATAGATGAAATTTATTAAAACAATTAGGCTGTATACCACTTATTTATATAAAATTTTACTCCTTAAACTTACATTTTAGCTTGACGGTTCAGGATTAGAATTTTCTTATCGTACAAAACTCCTTTAGACTGGGAAGCTCCGTTTGAGCTGACGCCTTTTTGCGGCTGCGTCTACTACTCTGCTTTCTCATTTCTACACGTGTTTCGATCGGCAATGCTGTTTCTGAAGAGTGATGCCAAAGGTATGTCGATGATGCATGTAATTTCGCCGCCTCGCTTCATCTGTGAGAGCTGAAAATAAAAAGCAATAGATGTTTAACGTTAGCATGAATACCATTTTCCTACACTGTAGGATATGTTTCAGCACGGGAAAAATGTTGACATAGTACGGGACCAATGCTCGTTAGTAGAGTTGGTCTCTGTATATGTGCCAGTTCAGATGCTTTGAAGTTGAAGCGCTTAGTGGTTTCATTTCAACCAAATAACAGCGATGTTCTATGGCTCAAATTAATATCTGGTCACGGAGAAAGGCCTTATTGAGATTAAGCTTGTGTATTACGGCGATAGTTTCGCGTCCGTCACACGCTTTTTAACAATGGCCGTTTAATTGCCTCAAAGATAGGAATGAAGGATCAAATCGTGACGAAATAAATAGTTAATAATTAATAAATAAACAACTCGATGAGCGTAGCTGCAAGCGTGAATTTCGTCGCCGCAAAGCCGTAGCATCTTGTGAGGCTCATATATGGTAGTAGCAGTATTGATGATTACCCAGGTCATTCTGCAGATGCGCATTTCAGTACCCTCTCCTCCTGCATTTCTTGACATGTAACGAGTATCGTATTCTGGTTGCTTTCGTAGCTAAAGGAGTTGCAACCACCAGCCTATTCTCTACCACATGGAGATATCATGCCCCATCGAATTTGCATCATCCATCTGGCATCCCTCTTAAGCCACCTCACCACCGAACTTGAGGCCATCCAAAACCGCGCGACCCGTTTTATCACGTCTGAATACACAAAAGAAATTAGCATCGCTGCCCTAAAACATTCTATCTCTCTCCCCACACTTGAGTCACGCCGCATTATTTCACGCCTTTGCCTACTACACAGCTTTTTCTACCATCCGACGTCAAAGCACCCCCTGCTGAAACCACCCATCCGAACTTCCAGTCGCCTCAGCCACAGCCACCCCATAGCCAGCATCAAGAGTCGTACTTTAGCAATGAGCAGTTTTTTTTCCTGATGCAATAACCCATTAGAATGCCCTGTCAAACGACATAGTTTCATGCAACGATCGCAAAACATTTCGCGCGAAACTCACTAGTCATTTTCAGAACACGTGAACCTGTAGATGCCCTGTACTTTTTCCTGTATTTTTTCCCTGTATTTTTGTGCGTTCTTTTTTTTTTACTTTTTTGTAACCGCTTGATCTTCCTTTTTTAGAGTTTTTTTTAGTGTTTACAGTTCCAGTGTTAAGTTCATTGTGCATGTTTTCATCATGAGTGTATATACACAAAACCATTTGTAAGCCCCTCCTTATGTAATGCCTTCGGGCCTTTAAGGATGAAATAAATGAAATGAAATGAAATCGCCTTCCATGCTTTGCGTAAGCCGCGTTCAGCGGCTACTCAATCTGAGCAGCACAATATGCTAATTGTCCCTTTCTGCTTTCTGGAAAACATTCCGCTCTTTAGCAGCAGTTTCGCCACATTAGTACAGAGGACGCAGTCGCCATGTGCCCATCAGAAACTCCGAGCAGTTCACACAGAACTATGTAAAGAAAATTATGTTGCATGGTTGCGACACTAGTAAATGCCATTAGTTCGGAAAATATTAAAAAAACCTACATTTGAGACTGCACTAATGCCAGCTGCCGAAGGTGCGCTACATGCCGCGCGAGGGAAAATTCGGCCTGCGAGGTGTGAGGCACGGTCTTTGTAAAAAGAAAAAAAAATACGAAGAGATCATGCTCAGTGGATCGGTGTGAATTGTCCAGGTATTAATTTCTTCAAAGAGAGAGGAACTCTCTTCTTTTCACCTAGCAACAATAAGGCTGCCGCTGATGCCACAGAAACCGCACTGATCAAGTGATAATCAAATCTGTTGGGTCATTTACATTTCACAAGGGCACAAGGTCTAAATTCATTGTTCCCTTATCAGAAAACCATATCTATTAGCCAAGCAAGCAAAAAACTGCTAAGACGCGAAAAGCACACTTTGCGCCATTATAACGTCGTTTTTTCGTTTGTTCACTGCCGTAGAGTATTTATGACATCAAGCCGCCGCGGTGGCCCAGCGGATATGGACCTCGGCTGCCGGCCCGAAAGACGCGGGATCGATCCCGGCTGCGGCGGTCGAATTTCGATGGAGGCGAAATGCTAGAGGCCCCTGTACTGTGCAATGTCAGTGCACGCTAAAGAACCCCACGTGGCCGAAAATTCCGGAGCCCTTCACTATGGCGTCCCTCATGGCCTGAGTCACTTTGGGACGTTAAACCGCCATAAACCTTAAAAAAGTACTTGTCACATGGTACTCACCATGCGATTCAGGGATGAGAAGCAGAAAACTCCCTTGTGTCGTGTCACGTACCACTTGCTGTGGTCCTCTCTACTTGAGAACACTGCATATCCTTTCGTGGTTTTCACGCCTATGACGGTGACATCGGTAACGGTGTAGTGTGGTGTACAGTGCTGGTCCTGAGCACCACCGGCGCCATTTTTCCACGATTGTACTGTGATGCTGTCGTTCATCTGGCGGCCAAGTTCCTGCGTGTAGATATCTGCAAGAAGGATTTTTTAAAATCCGATGGCTTCTTTTGACAAGACATAAACAGTGAGAGAGGAAAAAATACCCTTCTTGCGTACGGATATTTCTCATTTCGTGATTTAGCGGAGACACTCGACCACGTGACTTGGAATACGTAAGTAGTGCTCTTATACATTCATATGAAATGTCCTGCGCTGTCTTGCGAATCGTTTATTTGTCATGATGTGTTTGCAGTATGCTGCTGAATAAATCAATATCTCCACCAGAGGAGCACAGAAAGACACTTAGGTGGCTTTCGAACACATTATTTAGCCGAACGCTATGAATAGAAAGCGCTTGTTGTCCATGCACAACATGCAGGAAACCGTGAAAGCCAAAGCAATATTGGCGGCTACACTGGAACTTAAGGCAATTACTCTAGCGCAATGACTGGACTTCGAATAGATATTCGTGCAAGTGTACGTCTCCCCATCTGCCGTGAATTTCTGCGTGTAATGCAGCTGCGTGTCAAGAAAGCAGTTGGATTAGAAAACTAATAAAAAGTGAGAGGGAATTCAGTTAGGTTAATTGATGTGTTTTTGTGTCAAGAACATTTATGTACTTTTGCCCAGGAAGGCGACGCTTGGAAGTTTCTTTAAACAATAAGTGGTCGAGCAGGGCTATTACTGTCTGTTTTTCGTAAAATATATCAACTGGACATACGCCTACGTTGTTATACAGTATACGAAATTTATTTAAAGTAGTCATGTGGGCTGCATACCTTTAGCAAGAGCTGACTATGATTACAGCGCCCTTTTTTATCTCAAGCAGCATATACTGTTGGATGTTTGATCCCTCAGGCCACAGTTAAATCGATATCCCTCCAATCTCTGCTTCCGGGCGTCCGAACAATACCGGAAGAAGTCACTACGCTACGAAGAGCTTGAATGCTTCTGGTGGCAACCTGCTCTGATTGTGTTTTCAGATTTCCATTTTTTGTACAAGCCGCAAAGATTGTTTTCTGTTGTAAACGTCAGCACTCGGGAGTTCGCCCAGCAATACTGTCCTGATAGTGGCTCCTGCAATGTGCACATTGCGTGCTATTCATCTGCAGGAAATATCAGCTGCGCCTCGAAAGGTTCTAAGGAAACTATTCAGCTAAGAACTTCGTGTCCATTTGTGTTCTTGAACAAAAAACTTCAGCTCATGAAAATGAAAGACTCAAAAGCGATAGCACTACACTAACGTGGAATACCCAAAACATTCTATGAATTACATTGGGATTAAAGTTGAACCAAGCTGGCTGCATTGTTTACTAACAAATGCCTGTTTAGGAGTAGTATACAACTATCCACCATTCATATGGAAGGAACGAACATTCAATGAAACCATGCAAGGAAAGCATTTAGGTACATGTTTCTGCTTTCTAAGTTGTGATGTTGAATAATGGAAAATTAGCTCTATTACCTAATGCATTACAAATATTTCATTATAAAAGTAGAAGAAACAAATTTTAAGACGCGTAGTTAGGCCTAATGCGAATTAGGTGCGGTAGCAGTTCAGTTTCACTTTGGTTCAGCGGTTCAGATCCAGTGCTCACGGATGGAAATTGTTGTGATATATGCGGAATTGGTCATTCTCTACATTGATAGATCTCATTGTCTTTAAGCGACCTCGCACCGTGCGCTGGTAGTGCTGCTGCCGCCGGTGCATATCTTCCTTTTTACAGTCACCCCTGGCAGAAGGCGAAGCCATTCTGGCTAGCCGGCCAGACAACAAGACAAAGGGGTCATAGTACGGCTTCCGGCGGAGCGTATGCAGTTTTGCGGTTACGGCGTCGTAGATATGTCGCAGGTGTCACTGCATCGATAATGAATCTCACCAGGGACAGGAGCTCTAGGACGCAGTAAGGTCCGTGATAACTGGCAGTTTTTAAAAGAGGCCGCTTGTGGTAGAAGGCACGCGTAGCCAGGCGGCGATGACGAAGCTGGTGATGACGAAGCGGAATTTATGACTGCCCTGCCAACCGGATGTTAACGACCGAGCGAGCTTACGGGATTCCTCGCCGTTCTTCGAAGCTTCTGAAATGGAGGTTCACTAAGGCTGGTCAGGCCGTTAGGAAGGGCAGTATCGCACGGCGAGGATGGTTCTCGCCCGTAGAGAATAAAAACGGTGGGAATCCAGCGGTGCTGGTCTGCGTGGCGAAGTGGAGGCGTATGTGGGGAAGGGCAGGGGCAGGATCCTGTCCAGTCGGAGCGGTTGGAAGACACATAAATGCACAGCATGTCGCCCAAAGTGCGGTTAAACCATCCGTCAAGCCGTTCGTCTGCAAATGGTGGGCCGTTGCGGAACGGCGAGTGATCTTACATTGTTCTAGAATAGATTCAACGACCTCGGACGGAAAGACGCGGCTGCTCAGCAGTTCCGGAGGCACTCCATGGCGAAGAGTGAAGTGATGCAAAAGAATTGATGTCGCCTTTGAGAGCAGAAGGCGACAGCGTGTTGCAGCGCTGACAGGGAGTCCACGAAATGCCATCCCCTGTTCGGCGCGATGCCTTGCACCAATTGAACAAGCACTACGGAGTCTCTAGGAGGCCTCTGAAAACAACCCATCCGCCTTCCGAAGAGCTCACGAACGGGCTGCAGTGACGCTGCTTTCTAAATTGGCCGTTGCGCCTCTCGGTTGTTATTTTAGAGGAAATGAAATGCACAGTGGCTGTCTCACATATCCCTAGATACCTACACCATTCCTTGAGAGGAGGGATGAAGTTTGTAGTGAAAAAGAATAGACAGAAAGGCGGTAATGGATATCTGCGTCTCCTTTGGCATCGCATTCGTTGACCACAACAGCACACTGACGAGTGCATCGCAGGAGCTCGGGCGGTACGGATCCCATGACATCGCAATCGTTGACACCCGAACAAAACATGACGCACACAGGGCCGGTCACAGTTGCCTGCCTGTCTGAAGCCCGTAGAGATCGCGAAGGGTTGCACCCACACTGCCACCCACAGGGGCGAAACCGTCGTGTGATCACTGGGCTCCATGTTTGGGCCAGTTGACGTCGTCAAAAGTTTCGCCTGCCGATCCTAGAAACTGAAACCACAACCACTGTTCGATGTCAGTGCACGTTAAAGAACCCCAGGTCACCGAAATTATCGAACCCTCCATAACGGCGTTCCTCATAGCCTGAGTAGCTTTGGAACGTATAACTTCACAAACCCAAAGTGAAATTGAACACGGTCATACCACCAGCTCAGCGCAAGCTATTCGCATTTACTTTCATCTCTACAACATAGATGGTGCTGCGTTCCGCAGCTCATGCGAGTAAAATGAAATGCGTTATACAGTATAACGCAATTTTTATCAGGCCCAGTTTCATAATTTGCATAGTTATATTTACCAATGTACACATCAGTGCACAAAGACGCTTCACGAGTCAAAGACCACAACGCGTTCAATAGGTCCTCTTTTTTTCAATTCCTACCAACGAGCCTTCGTAGCGAGTTCCAATAAAAAAAAAGCATTCCTGAGAATCCTGTAGCTGCTCGCCTCGCATTGTAAAAAACCTTGATTCGATTCCCCATACCTCCACAACATTTTTTTACTCGGAGATTCTCATGTTTTGTGTTACAATGCCAACGGCTCACAACGCCGACACCGGCTTTTCTGCGACACGAGATACCTAATGCTATCGCGTTCGAATGAAAGATGCCACATGTGTCACCATAGCAGTACGTTGGGCTGCGGTTTCATCGTAACGTCAGAGGATGTCGACGTCTATAATAGCACAGTGGTTGCCAGCGGCACTATAAGGAAGCGGTCCGTAGAGGTCAATCCCAATGTGGTGAAAAGGCCAAGACAAGCAAGGGAGATGCTGCATCAGGCAGACTGGGTAGTGAGGACTGGGCTGGCGACGTCGAGAGTCGGGGCACGAGCTGACGTACCTCCGGACGTAGGTGAACATACCGCTCCAGCATAGTGCAGTCAGAGCCGCGTGTATGTTTTAAAGGCGCCGGCATGAGCAGACTGCAGGTCGTTGTGAAATAGGGAGCAGAATGTCGGCCGTAAATGGGAAGGGATGACAATCAACCACTTTCAGCCGAAGAAACGTCGTTGCCGCGATTAAGAGACCATCACAAATGGCGAAGTGAGCAGCCTCGCGACATAGGGCACGAGGCACTGGTGCAGCTGTGGGATTGGAGAGGAAGCCCACGAGAGAAGATATCCAACGTCATTTTGCTCCTTGCTGCCCATGTTGTCGATTGGAAACGAAGAGCGAAGCACAACTGACTTGCCATTGGTAGACACTGTCAGGCGGCTACGGATAGCGAGAGAAAGGGTCGGCGTCGTCTATGATCCGCCGGAGCGATAGATTACACGAATATGGTATTCCTATACGCGTATGGCACAGCGAGCGAGGCGGCCTGTAGAGTCTTTCAGGAGGACACCGAACACAGGAATTGATTGTCCGTGAATATGTCCAAGGGGCAGCCGTAAACTTAATGGCGAAACTTTCCGATCCCCCAAACCATGGCCAACCATTCTTTCTCGGTGACGGAGTAGTTGGATTCCGGTTTTTCCGGGTACTGCTTGCACAAGCAACGACATACTCATATAATCAGAGTTTACGTCGCCTAAGTACAGCCCCAAGGCCGACGCCATGGCTTCATTGTGAATTTCGGTAGGAGCAGTGGGGTCGGAGTATCGTAAAATGGGAGGTGCTGCGAGCAGCCAGTGCATGGTGATGAGCGTGTCGTCGCAGTCAGATGAGCAACCGGACTGGTCGTTGCCACCC
Source organism: Amblyomma americanum (assembly GCA_030143305.2). Taxonomy (NCBI): domain Eukaryota; kingdom Metazoa; phylum Arthropoda; class Arachnida; order Ixodida; family Ixodidae; genus Amblyomma; species Amblyomma americanum. Next base: position 56,574 of record JARKHS020001106.1, read on the forward strand.
CGAAGAAGGTTCATCAGTGGCGCGATGACAGAGACAACATTGCGGACAAAACCTCGTAAGTGAGAGCAAGGGCCGAGAAATCGGCGAAGTTGCTTCGGAGAGAATGGCTTGGGGAAATCTGCGACGGCAGCAATCTCGCGCGATCGCGCCAAAGGAAGTGATCTCGCCCCATGAACAGGCGGTGCCCCTGTGCCCCTGCCGGCGCTGAACATCATTCTATTTAGAATACACTTTCGCTTCGGCAGGTTGCCCACTTCACGCTAGGCAAGCTAGCAGCCTGCTACAAAACAGGCTTCAGAGAGACAGCCAGACCAACAAAAATGCGAACACACAATGGCTAATGCGGGGAATAGCCACTTATGCGTTATAGCGCACCAAAACAACCACGTGCTACTAGTAGAATACGGAAACGCCGCGTCCAAATTTCGCATACGGTGCCCTACGAACTAAGCTGCAGCGGTGCAATTCAAGGTTCTAATTTCGGGGTGTTTATGTTTCGCGAAACCTAATTTTGACAGTGTCCACCTGCGCTGTCCTTCGGAGCTTCAAGTTAGAGTAGTTGGGTTCCACGAATGCAAACTTAGCCTCACAAATACAGCCAATACACCTGCCGTGTCTCTTTTTTGAGAGCGCCGTTCTTAACGCTAATTCGGTAACAATTGTTGTTGCAACAATATTTGCTGGACAGAGGCACGGAGTGGACAGCAACTGAGAGAAGGTGTTTATTTTGAAAAAGAAAATTAGCCGGCAATTAAAAATCGCTGGCATGCTACCTTGTGCAGGGAAAGGAATGTGGTACATAAAGGCAGAAGGAGAGCGGTACGGCAAAAGAAAAATAAAACAAATAAAAAGGCTAGAGGCTAAAATGCAGCCATTAAATGCGTACTAAGGCGCCTCAGCGAGTATATATGAAATGATGAAGTGCATAGTGTTACAAATGGGATAACAAAGTTCACAGCGTGAATAATGTATCAGGATAACATGCAAGGTGTAATCACAGCTTGTCAAGGTGCCCAATGTTCTCTAAGAATGCAAATAAAAAGTTCATTGCAGCGGAGAGCTTGGTGGTAGCTTATGATCAAAACACGCCGCATACAAAAGATTGCGAGCACAGCACTGAATAAAGCACACGACGAAAATGAGCACACCAAAGCTTGATGTCCGTAGTCTTCGAGCCCCACAAGTGGGAGGAACTGATCTGCACCTATTAAATGAGGATGTGTCATTTCGTCAACACCTGACCTTCAGGATACTAATAAATGTTTTGCCGGGAAAGGCAGAAGTACCAAACACATCGAACTGAAAAGACAAGTGGAGCGGAGAAAAGGTACTTCGAAAGAAGAAGGCACAACTGCTGATTATAAACTTTGCACAGCTATGACAGAAGAACACAGAACACACGGTTCACCGAGGTGGAGTGCGCACATGAAAAAAAAAAAGCCCAATGAGCAGAAGTGAAGTCATGTGAGTGGATTCGGGGCTACAGGCATAAAACCGTGGCGCGCTTCTATTCCTCTTGCCTACACGCTGCAGATTCCAGAAGTTGAATGCTTTGCTTTTTATGCCGGATGATGGAGTAAAGAGCGACGAAAGGTGTGGGTGGTTTTCTCACATAATTCTGTTCCGTTACCTTCTTTGCAGCGCACTGTGTTTCATGATTGGCTGTCAGGTTCTCCTATAGCGAAAGTTTCCCATTAGTGTAGCCCACAGACCTTTCTTTCTTCACCATAATCATTTTCTCTGCAATAGCACAACCGGAATGCTTTTCTGATAGATTAGCTGCTTTTTCTTTCCTATTTCAGGCAGATAAATAAAGCGATAAGATTCTAATAAGTAGCGTGGAAATAAAAGATCATGTTGTGCACTACAAAAATGTCCTTTACCTTTCGGATAATTTGGTGGCTTAGCAATGGCCATGACCAGCTTTCTCTTGTTCGTCAGGAGAAAGTCGACCTTAAGGAGGTCCTTCGGCACCCTTCGCATGTATTCCTTGTTGAGTATACGCCAGAACTCCGGGTAAGCCTGCGCCCATTTTGGGGCGTTTCTCTGGTACACGTTTGCTGCCTGCACCTGAAGATGAATGGCTGCAAAATAAGTTTAATAAATTCTGACGTCAAAACCAGATACTCCTCAAGCGTGAACTGAACTTGGCCGTTTATGTTTGGCCGCCGTAACAATTTTGTATAGTTGCGTACTATGCGTATTCTAGCTCGACCATAAAAAGTCGTTGAGAGATTTCATGCAACTATGCTAAAAATGCACTCCTCCGGGCATCCGGCGCGGTGGCTCAGGGGTCATGGCGCTCGGCTGCTGACCCGAAATACGCAGGTTCGATCCCGGCCACAGCGGTCGAATTTCGATGCAGGCGAAATTTTTTAGGCCCATGTAATGCACGGTGTCAGTGCACGTTGTCAGTGCATGTTGTCAGGGCATGGTGTCAGGGCCAATGGCGTTTGAGGCGGAGATGCTACCACTCCGCCACGACGGCTTTTTTCTTTATTGTCCGATACGACGGCTCAATGTTTAACTGTGAATAAAGGCGCATGTAGTGAATGCGCGCCTTTTATATATTAACTCTTCCAAGCCAAGTGTCGCCGCGCTTTCGCTACGTATATCCTGGCCTAACAGAGCTAGGCCATAACCAATTTCATTTTGTGCTCATGCGCAGAGGTATCAGTGGGGGTATACATATAGCGGGGCGTTCGCCAGTGTGGTATAGACATGGAGGAGAGCGAAATTGCTGCTCAGCGGCAATTGATGCGCAGCGGCTGAGTGTAGCTAACGCTATTGTATATCATGGCATAGCCAAGCTAAACCACTGCTAATTTTCTAGCAATAAAATAACCGCTGCTAATCCTGTAGCTTTTTTCATTCCATTTGCAGACCTTCCAGCGAGCATAACGTTTTATTTCCTTGTTGTGAGGTTTGAAAAAAGTTTGCCGCGGCCCGCACCAACAAAATCTTTGTCGTCCCGCTAGTGAAAGTAACAAGATATGTGCACAGGTGCCGTACTATATCTGAAGAGTACAGCGCGAGTGCACAAGAAATAATTAGTATTTGTAGATCGCGCCTGCCAGACCAGTAATGCATTCAGTGCTATCTAACAAACCAAGCCAACTTTGTAACAATTCTATTCACAAAGTGACTATCGACAAATAGCTTTTTCATGGTTGCCTTTTTTACAAGGCATCACTGCTCAGCACAAAAGTTATAACCACTGTTGTTTTCGCAGAAAAAAAATACTCAGGAAAGCGACATATTGGCTGATTTTTACTGCAAACTAAGGTTTACAGGCAGATATGAACGGACAATTTGACTGCACCCAATTTGCAGTTTGGCCGGCTTCTGGGGCTGCTTTTACGTCAGCACCAGCAGCATTGTTCACCGTACTGCGTTTTCAATAGCATTAAGGAGAAATTTCATCGCTGTATATTCATTCAAGGGCGCTACATTCATTCAATATTAATTTCAGGGTGGCACAACCAGTCCACCTACCCACGCCTTGTGTAAACTGAGGATATTGTCTTTTGTGAAGACCCCTCAGGAGAGAGCATGAAGTTTATGTTAGGGAAGAATTCCCTGGTCTCATACAGCAAGGCAACTTCGGCTAACACTGGTTACAGATAATATTCCATTTTTAAATACCTCCGAAAGCATATCAGCTGCACAAAAAATTGATGATGGCCTAGCCCTGCTAGGCCAGGACATACTTAGGCGCGGCGACATGTGGTTCGGAAGAGTTAATATATGAAAGGCGCGCATTCGCTACATGCTCCTTTATTCACGGTTAAACCATGAGCCGTCGTGGCGGAGTGGTAGAGTCTCCGCCTCAAGCGCCAAAAGCCCTTGTTCGTTTCCCAGCCTCCACAAAAGGTTTATTTTTATTCAGTGAGTGCGCGGGGAGGGGTGGACCGCGTGGTTGGCCATGTGGTCAGTCACGTGGTGCGGAGCAGCTGCCGGCTGTGCGGAGCCGTGGCTGATCGCGTGACCAGTCACGTGGTTGGTCGCGCGGTGCGGTTTCCAGAGAATGCGCAGACAGGCAAGGCGCGCACGGCGGCTCCGGCCCGCTAGCTGTGCGCTTTGTGACGAAACTGCTCCTCGCGCATGCGCTGGACGGCTCTCCAGGAGCGACGCGAAACTGCTCAACCTCGGCCAGTGTAGCTTACGGTAAGTAAACTAATGCAGATGCTGAGCACTAATAAAATCAACACAATCCCATTTAAATTCCATTTATTCATCTTCTATGCACTCATGCAGGCTGCTTCGGACTCCTCCGCACCAGAATTCCACGAAAGCCAGGGCGCGGGGACTGAAGAGAGCAAGGCGACAGCTGTTCTAGCCTGCGGGCGCCCCCCCTCCCCCCTTTCGCCAAAGCAGCCGTGCAGGCTCCAGGCCGCGTTTCCTGTTATAGTTTCGGTAGATGTAACGCGGTCGACAGGGCGTCCTGCTCGCAACGGTATAGTGGCGGTCGCTTCGATGAGCAGGATGCTTGGAGCTGAACTCCGCGACTCCCTCTTGAGTCTCCAACAAATAAAGGTGAAGAGGATTTTGTTGCATTTCTTCGTCAATATTGCGGGTACTTTTGCGCCCCGTTCTTTTAAATCTGTTTGCTTTAAAAGAAAGGCGGCGCGGCGAAGATAGCACTCCTGGAGTAATCTTTCACATTCGTCGCGGATATTTTCCCAGTACAAAAACTAGTTAGTCTTGCCTCAGAACCTTCGCCCTGACCGTTATCGCTAAAAACAGAGTTCGTACTAAGCACGAAACTTACCAAGGACGTCAGCGTACTTCACAGGCACAGAAATGCAAAAGAAAAGCTGTCCATTCTCGAGTCCGTTTTCTGGGTACTTGTAACCTTTGGTAACGGCCTGCAGAAATCTGGGCACGCTGTGCTGCAACCATGCTATGCCTTCCTTTTTCTTAGTTCCAGCCATCAGGATGCCTGTGGTGACGATCAAAACATTAGTTTCCACCAGTAACCTTGTTCAAGGCAAAGGCGTGATGAAAAAACCACTTGAACTGAAGTATGTGATGCATATCTCTAGTGGCAGCACAATGGTTATCATGGATGTTTGCCATATGTCAACTTTTATTTTGCGGCGCTAACCTGCTACTGAGTCCCGGAGCCGATAAGTGCCGTGTCTTAGCAATATGTTCATCTTGGTACTAATATACATGCTACATGCCTAAAACAGGCCTGTATTACAGACACATGTCTGTAGCGGTTTGTTTTTTCATCACAACAGCAAGACAAGAACGATCCCAGCAAGGATGGAAGGAAAACTTTGGATTCTAGCGTCATACAGCTGGATACTAATCTAGCAACAAGCTTGGAACTCTTCAAAGCTCCGCTTCAAAGATATGAATTGGAAAGCTGCGGTATATTAGCTACCTAGCTTCTGCAAGCCAAAAACCAACGGAAACAGCTTCCCGCACCCTCGGCTTTACAATACAACTACAAAAAAATAATTTCGAATGCAACTCCCGCTTATTGCTGCTTAGGAGAGCGTGAATTATATAAGAAGGCAGACTAATCAATACCTGCATGTAGGTTCATACCGAGTTGCCTCCAGACCACTCGGTCTTCGTGCCACTACAAACTGTATGTAGCCAACTTTCTCTGTACACTATCTTAGCAAGCCGAAATCTATTCCTAGAAATTTTAAGCGAGGCAGTAAAGCAACACTTTGCAGTTTGAAATTTTGAGCACTCACAACTTAATTCTCGTATTTAGGCGACAGCCATTACCGCTGAAGATATTAAACCCAGTGGACAGGTACATAAATGTTATGGTTACGATGAAAATGAAGGTGCTGTTATTGTCTCACTTTCGGAGGACGCTTAATCCGCATAGTGAGGAAAGAGTTGAAGCAAGAGAAAAAGAGACGCATTGGTAGAGGGCTCCGGGTTAAATGTTACACCTGAGGTTCTTTAACGTGCAATGAATTGCTTTGCGCAATGCTTTGTTTTAGCGTTTCGCCTCCTTTGAAATATGGACGCCGTGGCAGAGATTTGATCTCGCGTCAGCAGCCTAACACGCTAACATTCAGTCATAACATCGGAAATGTAGATCACTTCTCCACATAGGCGCGCCGACGCTCTAAAACATACTCCACAATTATTTCGCACTATGAAACAGGGATCTTTGTCCACCCTAAGGCTTTTTCAATGATTATATTCGGAATAGATGTCCCTCAAGGCCGTGTAACTTGAAGACGGTTTCAAGTGCAACTGTTGACCGGGAGGAAGCCATCTTTAATAACCGGAAATTCTGATATGTTTTCATATGATACAATACTCCGAAAAGCAGGCGCTCCTGCAGAACGCAGAGGACGCTCCGCTAACCCGCTAGAGCTTCAGTGTACTGCGCATGCCCACATCAGTCCCCGCTCAGCAGATGAGAGGGGCGGAAGATAAAACCGGTAGGTTAAAGCGTTAGTGGTGGCGGGAGGCAGCAGCGGCAGGATTCTGCTAATTCTACCACTTGGAACACCACACTGTCTTTTTACGGCAAGGGCCGTTAATGGGTGTCCATCCAGGGTCGTGCAATTGAACCCTATGTTAGTTCCAGTAGAAACCCAGAAGGCAGAGCACATTAATTCAAGAGCCAAATAGAGTCAAACCAAACTACAGAAGACGAAAGAAAATAACCAAAGCAAGGTACGGAAGACAAAAATTAGTGACTGAATTGGGCTACGTCATGGCTAAAACGATTCAGAAGTGTCAGCGTGTCCCACTGTTTTCTCCCCGTCTGACTGATGCGCACTTGTGACCGCTCCGAGACACCCCTTGATTTTGAAGTAGCGATCTCGATCTCATTTTCTTCGGCTCCCATTTCTGTTTTCTCTACTGCCTTTGACTCGTTCTCATTAATGCTGTTCTAATGATACTCCCTCTTTGAAAGCTCCAGTTCTGGCTCCGCACTACCGCCTTTCTCAGCGTAGAGAATTTTTCCTCTTACCTAGGATGAAAAACCTCCTTGCTACACGCGCATTAACTCAAAACGGCTTTCGCTTTTACAGGGGAAGTGATCTCCTCTCCTACAGTTCCGTCGCAGCTTTCGCACGCGATACCGCCTCTTTCTCTAGGTAGTCACTTAAAGTGACTCTGACTGGGCAGTACTGATTCATAACTCGAGCTCCGACTGTCTACTACATCTCCAGGTGGCTTCCCGACGTACACTCTGACTGCACCGTCACGTTGCCATTCTCAGCAGCTCTTACTACAAATGTAGCAGCTGCATTCCCACTTTCCTGAGAAAGCGTGACTTGAGTCAAGTGTTCACTGTCTGCACTTGCAGTTGTAGGAACAGGTTGTTCCATTGCTGAACTTTGGCCAGTGGACCTTAAGACCTTTTCTCTGGTTGTGACAGAAACAATCTTTCACTCTTCCGCCCGGCCTAACGGGGGTGAGCTCTATAGGCTCGTAGGTATTCTTCAACCGCCAAACTAAAAAGATTGCTTTTCCTATCTCAAGTTCTCTTTCTGCCCCCTCGTCTTTCCTCTGCCATTCTTTTTCTCACTCAAAAAAGTTTCTCTGATTCTGTTTGTTCCTCTGCCAATCTTTCTCTCTTTATTTTTCTTTGCTTTGGCTTCTGTGTCTGTTGTCATTCCATCTGTCTTTCTTCTCCGCGGATTCTCGAGTCCTCTTTCTCTTTCGGCTTCTTCTCGGGCCTCATAATACTTTCGGTTCGCCCATTTCACAAGTGCAGCTCCCTTTAGACCTTTTCGAATGCTTACCTCAGCTATATTTTAAACTTTATTTTGACCCTGATCTCGTTCACTGCAGCCCACACCTTTGTTCGCGGAATCTCACGTCATCTATTTAGCGCTGCGTCGTACCATAATGGTCTACTGCTTTGTTTACGATCACTTCGTAAAAATCTTCCGACTCTTATGCCATACTCTGCGCTTGCAAAGCAACAAACGTCACTGACACTAAAACTGTCACTAATGCGCACTTGTGTGCGATCCCAGACAACATTAGAGCGTGTAAGGGTAGCGGTCCCGGTCTCACACGTGGCGGCAGCAGGTGGAAGAGAAGTCGAACCACGTGGAAACCTCTATCCTCTCCTGAAAAATGGCGATGCGCAGCTCTCCGGGAGGGTGAGAGAGCGGACGTTCAGCAGATGCTGTATGTGTGTGCGCGCCTGCATTGGCGCGAAGTTACGATCAGATGCAGAGCTTCCTCTATAGGAAGGACGTTTAGAGTCGTCGGTAAGCCCGGACTGGCGATCCCTCATGACTCCCGGGTCAGCACCACTCGCCCAGTCACACACGTGAGAGGGAAAGCATGCCAATCATCGAGACGGCCGCATCGTGATCCTCTGATCGTCGGGCTATCGCAGTTACAGGCGTACTAATATTGTTTGCTTCTGTTTGCCTCTCTCGTCTTTAGTGGACTTAAGATGCAAGAGCTCTATTGTATTGTAGGCTCTATTACGTAGTGCTTTGCATGCGTTGTATTGCTTTAGCAAACACTTGACGTGTTCTCACGGGTCAGATATAAATCGTCTCTACCGTTACTTTATCATATAAGCGTGTTTAGTTTGTAATCCTTCACTCCAAGCCATTCTCTCTCTTATGACCGGCGAAAGATGGGCACCAAATGACAACAGCCTTTTGACAATTGGTGGCTGGTTTTTGGCCGAGCTTGCTATGATGAAGGTAGGGCATATCCTCGCAAACCGACACAGCTACCCCACACGCTTTAATGGTGTCTGGGAGCACACACAAGTGCGCATCGCTAACATACCCTGTTCATTTGTTTTTATTTATTTTTGCTTTGTTCTCGTTCTGTGCAGTTGAAAAATGCCAGAAAGACGGTAGCAAAATGCAAAAAATATTTTGTCGTCTGGTCGTTACGGCAGATTCTTCTACGGCATTCCAAAGTTTCTGTCGTCACGAGAGAACCGACTCTGTACTTATGACAGCCTGCCCAATACTACGAAATTCTTGTTACTAAACGAATTTCTGTTACCTGGTCCATAATTCAACAGCAACATATGCTATCACAACACAAAGTTTTTGTTGTGTTCCTACTATATTTCTTGGTTTATCTGATGGCTTCTTTTTTTGCTTCTTCTTTGCCCTTCTACTGTCTCTCCTCAATTTTGTTGTTCTAGTCTCTACATCGGCTGCAGTGTTCTTCGTCTCTTCCTCTTCGTCTCCTTGTTTCATTCTTTTACTACTTTTCTGTCTTTTACTACTCTATCTTGACTTCACTCTTTCTTGATGTAAACAGGGCTTCCGGATTTGTGCAACAATTGAGCGCATTAGTTATATTATCAAATGGGGTGGGCTCTCATTAGCGTCTTTTGCATAAACGACGGGCTAAAATAAAAGAGAAACAGAAAGACAAAGAACAAGAAACCGAAATATAAAATGCAAGACAGAAGCTAAGCGAATGTGAGTGAATAGGGAAAGAAGAGGAAAAATAAGAAGAGAGAAGTAAACAAAATAGAGGAAGAAATAAAAGTAATGACGGCGTTTCTCAACCGTTTTGAATAAGCTGTAGCGAAATTTAGGCAGCATTTCTTTCATTTGCTATATATAAAACGCTGTCACGTTGGTCGACATTTCATACCAGTAGCTTTAGCTCAACATCCTAGTTTCATAGCCGTTAATGAGCACTGGTGCGTTTTTTAGTACAACATAGTAGTGATGAATGTTGGCAAGGAGAATATAAGCTGTTGTATGGCTGTGGATGAAACTTCGATGCATTTGGCAATATTGCGTTCTGTATCGCCTTAAGGTTTTTTCGTTTTGGTCATAAAAATTAGCTATGCTTTAACAACTGTTCAACATAGAAAGAGAGCGAAACTTGTGGTGCATTGAGTAACTAGCCGTGGCTTGGTGTCTGCGTTCGGGGCAAGTTCGCTACTAGCTTAATTGGAATATCTGTAATTTACATGCTCATTATTGAATTATTCATGAAAACCTCAGTGCATAAGTCGAAGATACGTTTCTAAGATATTTATGCATTCACTCGAAGCGCGCCATCTGCTGGACCCACGCCGTACATTGCGTGTGGGTTTCAGTGGGTGCCGCTTGATGGTGCTAAGACATTACGTAATGCACGAAGGTAAATCACTGTAAACCCACTTCGCTACTCGCTTACTTGGGATATCTGTAATTTACATCCTCATAATTAAGTTCCTACGTATGCCTCAGAACATATCTGGAAGGTACGTGACTTAGACATATGAGCATTCACTAGATGCACGCACCTTCACTCACTTCCAAGAGTCGAGCAGTGATGGCGGCAACTGCATGGGCTAAAATCTTAATTTCACGTTGCGCCCGCATGAAACCAAGGATGCTGGCTTTGTTAATAATACTGTGGTATACTGATAGCGCATGCGCATGTTTTACACACTGCATTTTTCATGTATCGCTTGTCAGCCACGCAAGCGGGCGTCGGCAGATCACATGTTCATCGGCCTGTAAAAAAGGCACTGCATCAATAAACGTTGTTCTGTTCGAGCCTGGCGGCCGATCGGTACGCAGAAGTTGGCGACGAGGCAGCGACGGCAATGCCCGTCGGCAGGATTGGCGAGTATCGTCTCGGCTCGAACGCGTCATGGGACGAATACGTCGCGCGCCTGGAAATGTTCTGCGGAGTGAACCAGATTACGAAACAAGAAAAAAAAAGAGCAGTCCTGTTCAGCTGTTCCTGCGAACAAGTGTACGGGCTCATCGTAACTTTGGCGAAGCCAGAAAGATCGACAGCAGCAACCTACGAAGAAATCAAACTGCTGTTCGCAAGCACCTGCATCTAAAGCGTTCGGAGCTGTATGCAAGGTTTTTGTTCTACAGGCGAAACCAGGCTGCCGAGGAATCGGTTGCGGACTACGGCACTTCGGAAGCTAGCCGAAGACTGCGGTTTTGGCAGCGCCCAGCTCCTGTTGGACATCATGATGCGGGATCGTTTCGTATGCAGGCTCCAGAACGAAGGGATTCAAATGCGACTTCTCGCAGAACACAACCTTACGTTTAAGGTTGCATATGACTTGGCCACAACTGCAGAAGCAACCGCCAAGCAACAGCGAGACATACGCAAGCACCGCCGATACGTGACAGACTGCCAGGACACGGTACAAGCAACCGGTACGAAGCAAGATACCCCAGCGGAGACATCCAGTTGTTACCGGTGCAACGGTAACCACGCTCCACATTTATGCCGTTTTATAAAGACGACACGCTTCAACTTCAAAAGGGTTTGACATATAGCTAAGGCTTGTCGATCGAAAGACGATAGTAGAACAGCTCGTAAGAGAGCGTATGCGCAAAAGAAAAAAGGAGATAAGAGCAAGGGCGTGTACGACATGAGTGCACTGTTTTCCCTGTGCGAAGTAAATGAGCAAGAACAGAAGTTCATGGTTCAAGTGGTGATTGAAGGGCAAGAAGTTCGGATAGGTTGATTCTGGTGCGTCATGAACAGTTGTGAGGGAAGATACGTTCCGGGTTATTGAGGGGAATCACGGTAAAATACCCCTGCAAGATTCTGGAACAACTATCGTAACCTGGTAAAAGGAGGCGTTACCCGTGCTGGATCGAGCATCTGTCTTGGCGGAATTCAAAGGCCGGAAGGCAAAGCTGCCTTTGCTCGTAGTACAGAAGCAAGGAAAAAGCCTGATTGGGCGAAACTGGTTTAACCCGTTAGGCATTGGCTTGCGGGGAATACAGCAAGTAAACGTGAAGGACGTGACTTCACAATTCTCCGAGGTGTTTCAAAGGGACCTTCCTGGCTTCACCGGACCGCCAGTTCACATCGAACTGAAACATGACGCCCATCCGGTGTTCCTCAATAGTCGACCAGTTCCACTTGCCCTCAAGGACGACGTGGCCAAGGAAGTGGACCATTTGGTGCAATAATGGATATGGGAGCCCATCAACTACTCCAAGTGGGCAACACCACTAACAGTGGTAAGAAAAAGACGGAACTTTACGTCTTTGCGGTGACTATCGCAGCACTGTAAACAACGCTATTAAGAGCCGTAGATACCCCCTGCCCACTACAGACGAAATTATCACGGCTGTAGGTTCAAGCAAGCTTTTTACCAAGTTGGATCTAGCCCAAGCTTATCAACAGCTTACGCTAGAGGGCGAGTCGGCTGAGGTGCTCACAGTTAACACGAGAAAGGAATTGTACAAGGTTAAACGGCTGCCGTTTGCCTTTTCGGTCGCACCTTGGGTGTTTTAACGAGTCATCGACACGCTGTTAGCAGGCATTCCCGGAGTGAAACCTTATCTGGATGACATATTAATCTCTGGATGTTACGCAGAAGTGCACGCCGAGAGATTAGAGACCATACTATCGCGTCTGCAGAAGGCACATTTACGAGTAAACAAGGACTAGTGCCAATTTAACCTGACGAGCATCGAATTCTTGGGTCACAGGATTGATGACGCAGGAATACATCCAAGCCGAAGCGAGACGGACGCCATCCAGCAAGCGCCTGCGCCTGCAAGCAAGCCTTTTTGGTGTTGCTGAATTTTTACAGCAGTTTCCTCAAGGGCAAGACTGAAGCGTCAGAACCTCTTTATCGACTGTTCGACCATGACCCCGAATGAAAGTGGACAGGTGAGCATCAGCGGGCTTTTAAGAGTCTAAGGAAATTACTTAGCTCACACTCCGTACCTGTGCCCTACGATAGCAAGCGTCCTTTAATTTTGTGCTGCGACGAATCTCCAGTGGGGGTGGGGGCAGTGTTAGCCCATCGTGCGGATCACAAGAAGGAGCAGCCCATAGCTTATGCTTTTCCACTCTTGGCGTCAGTGAATGTAACTAATCTCATATTGATAAAGAGGGTTTGGCTGTGGTCTTTGGCGTAAAAAGGTTCCACCAGTACCTTGCAGGACGACAATTTACAGTGATAACAGACCACAAGCCGTTACTGGGCCTGTTTAATACGGACAAGCGAATACCCGAAGTTTTGTCGCCCATAATGCTACGTTGGATTTTACTGTTGTGTGCTTATAACTACCAACTTGAGTACACACGAGTCCAAGACATCTCCAACGCCGATGCACTCAGTCGTCTGCCAGCTCTGGGAGACGAGGACGAGCCAAGACCACCTGAGGACGTGCTTTTGTTGGAAGCGGTCGACTGCGCACCACTGCAAGCGGGGGACATTGCGGCGCTGATAAAAAAAGGACAAAGTTCTATTCGTGATAAAGGAATGGCTACTCACTGGCTGGCCGTCAACACAAGTGGACAGCAAGTTTGCGCCTTATGAGGTGAGAAAGTGGGATTTGTCATTGCATCGTGATTGCATACTGGGGGAGAAGAGCGTTATAATTCCAACCGCAGCAAGAGAGAATGTGCTTCGACTCCTGCATGCAAATCATCCAGGGATGAGTGCCATGAAAGCATCGGCTAGAAGGCTCATGTGGTACCCGAAGATGGACCATGAAATTGAGAAGTTTGTTCGGCACTGTCATCTATGCCAGAGTAACCGGCAAAGCGATCCCAATGCTGGAGCATCTTTGGATCAAGCCAGATCAACCTTGGAGTCAACTGCACAATGATTTCGCTGGCCCAGTAAAAGGAGAAGTATTCTTAGTCGTGCAAGACGCGTGCAGCAACCTGGCTGAAGTCGAAGTTATGTCATCCTTGAAAGCTACGGCTGTCGTCAAGAGCTTGAGGAAGATGTTTGCGGCACATGGTGTACCAGACGTTATCGTTTCAGATAACGGCACAGGTTTCGCTAGCACCGAGTTGAAAACATTTTTCAAGTGTAATGGCGTGCGTGCAATATTCACTGCACCTTATCATCCAGCCAGCAATGGTAGAGCGGAGATGGTAAGAGAAGTTATAGCAGCATTGAAGAAGCAGCAGGAAGGTTCGACGCAGTGCAAGATTTCCCGCTTTCTGTTTGAGTAACACAGGACGCCACATTCGGTCACGGGAAAATCGCCGGCAGAGTTAATGTTCGGACGAAGACAGAGGTCAGCGTTAGACAGACTCCTTCCGGACCAGCAACACGCGCCTCAGCTACAACGACCGGAGACTAAGAGGCTTCGACTCGGTGACGCGGTCTACGCTGAAAGCTTTTGTCCAGGTCCAAAGTAGAAGGCTGCCACGGTTGTGAAAGTCCGAGGTTCAGTGTCGTACGTGGTAAAGCTAAACAACGGCGAGCGTCATCACAGGCACCGCAATCAGTTCACGAGCGCCCGGACGCGGCTCGAAGTTGACCCAGTCACAAGTGAGGACGAACACGTCAGGCTTCCTCCTACAGCCAGGCAGCCACAGCCGCTGTCTGCTAGCCCAGAAGCAAACCCAGGGACGAGTCCCGGCCAAGCCACCCAAGTACAGGTCGAGCCGCGAAGATCAACACGTGTTCGACGACCTGTCGTGCGTTATGGCATTGATGTCTAGCCAGTCACTTTTGGATTGTGCAAATAATCTTAGGAGAAAGGAGTGTGGTGTAATGATAGCGCATGCGCATGTTTTACCCACAGCATTTTTCATGTATCGCTTATCAGCCAGGCAAGCGGCCGTCGGTAGATCAAATGTTCATCGGCCCATAAAAAAGGCACTGCTTCAATAAACGCTGTTCTGTTCTAGCCTGGCCTCCGACCGATACACAGCAAATACCGAGGCAAATGGGTTCAAGATATAGGGGAAACTACAAAGGCTATAATGGAAGTCTTGGTGAAAAGATAATTTCAGTGCCATAGGTTTGTTAGCTCTTAATTAACAATTAGCCTTGCAAAGGATTCCTTATAGCGGTCTTATGCCCCTAAGCAAAATATCCCCAATATTTGCATGACGTCGAAACCTTGTTCTGACAAAAACGGTGTACCTGAAGCATTACGTTTGTCTGAACAGATTTGTGAGGTATCAGGTGCGGCTCTTAATTTAGATACCTCCAAGGCGTTTTGGTTGCGTCATTGGGATGTAAGACGAAGTCATTTTGGTGGCATAAGCTGGGACTGTGGGACCCTTCAGTACCTAGGGGTTCCTATGCACCAAATGCTCGACACTGGAGCCTAGCGGGACTCACAGATAATCTTGGGGCGACGAACCTAGGCATGGATGGGCAGGGAACTGTCAGTTATTGCTCGAACTCAAGCTTGCAACATTAGTTCTTTCAAAAGACCTATGGGGTGCAGGTTCTCCACCATGTAAGGTAGAAAATGCAGCTGATGCACAGAATATTTGCCACCTTTGTATAACGCGCCGAGTGGGAAACCATGTGTCGCGACAACCTACTTATTACTTAAGAGCCTGGTGGAATAGGCCTTGTTGACTTATTCGTGCATCGACTTGTTTCGCGTTTCTTTTCAAATCGCCAAACGACCCTTTTTGAGTAGCTGTGCTTATTAGGCGTCTTAGTGGTCATTTGCCTTTTGTATTCGAGCCAACTAGACACACTTGTGAGGGGCTTTTATGGGGATTCCTCAAGGAACTTGCTGACACCTTTGATGTCCTCACTGTATGCTTTTATATAGACTACCTGTATAGCCTCTCCAAAATGCAGTGACTCGGGCACTCGCAGAGTGTTTCCTGCACGCTTGTATCGGCAGCCTTTCTGCAGTTCTTTAACAACAGTGTTTTAGAGCGTTTTAGGCGAATGTGCATTTCTTCTGCTGCACAAACGTCGTTCGTTAAACTGCACACATCGACGCTGCTTGTGAACGCACGATTTCATCCTAAGGTGATGTTTGCGCCATGGACGGTTAATTGCCGCCTGTGCCATCCACCAGAGACGATTGATTTTTTTCCCTGCAATGATGCCGTGTTCTTCTCGGACATATTACAGCGAACACTTAAGAAGCACATAGGACTCACATTCTGCAGTATCTGTTTTTTGCCGGTAAAGAAAAACTGTGTTGTGTTATGTGGGCTATTTATGTTGATAAGACTATTTAATCTCTGACCGAGCCTTAAGATAGACTGCCAAGGCGAATCACCACTGTCGTCTAAATCTTTGTTTCGTGAGCAGTGCGATTTGATGCGTGGAGTATACGCTGCCCTGGAGGTGCCGCGCACCTGGCTACCCTCGTCAGATCCATGTGTCTGCCTCCCAGACTTTTGATATTTGTGAAGTTGGGGACGTGCAGGGATATGGTGGGATCGTATTGCCCAGCCTGGTGTTTTCTGACATAAACACATTCAGATTTTCCTTTTGGGCACTATTTCCATGCAGCAATGATATTAAAAACAACATTACTGGCGGAGTCGAAGCGTCCCAATCTTGCATGCCTGACGTACGGGTTCGATTCCTACAGACACCACAATTTTGTTTTTTTTATAATTGAGGCCGCTTCAAGGTAATACCTGCGCCGTAACATGATTTTCAAGGTTTCGACGCAAGAAGTTGGGCGTTCTTCCCACAAACTAGCATCAGAAGGTCTTCTTTTTATCATATTGTGGCACGATGATTTTATATAATGCCAGCAATATCGCACTCTCTTTAGTAGATTAAAGGCTAGGGCCTACTTAAATTGGCTGGAATGAATTTGGCACCGAGGCCAGAGAGCAA
This sequence comes from Amblyomma americanum, assembly GCA_030143305.2. Classification (NCBI taxonomy): domain Eukaryota; kingdom Metazoa; phylum Arthropoda; class Arachnida; order Ixodida; family Ixodidae; genus Amblyomma; species Amblyomma americanum. The sequence goes on from JARKHS020001106.1 coordinate 73,066, forward strand.
AGAAGTGCGTAGTTGCACGAGTGCTGCTCAAGAGAAATTTCCTCACAGCCCAGTCAGCCTCCCAGTATCTGTTTTCTTCGTGCAGGGCTGCGAATTCGCTGTAGCGAATTGTAATCTTTAAAAATAGTGCAGTCGCAGAGCTCTTCAAATAGTTCTGGTGATATATCCAACTGCAGCAACGCGCAACCGGCCCAGGGCAGCCAGTGAAGAGGCACTCATGAATGCGCTTTCATGCCAACATTTGCAGCGCTCTTTCCGGTGAGCGAAACTTATAAGTCTTCGCGCCTAGTAGGGAGACTGCTGTGAGTTTGATTACTCTTTGCATTTCGTGCAGTTAGAGCTTTAGGATTGGAATCCGGAACGTCTTGTCAACACTATGCAGGAGGCAAACGCGTTGGCCACTTACGTGTCTTTTGTTGTGTTCTCGGTGGATAAAACTTGCCTTTGCGTCGCCAAGTTCCCTGAAAGTGACCCTAGTGAGGTTTCTTCAGAATTTCTATCGCTTTCCGTTCAAATACTGTCCGGTTTTTTTAGCTTAAACAACGTCTAAAACTTGGTATGACAAGGCCTAAATTGTAGCAACGACCTCAACTTACTTCAAACAAAAACACAGAAGTACGGCAACTGGTGGCCAATATTTGGCTTCCTTGGGGCCATGTTGCTAGCTAATGTTGCAGTAGAATGTTTTTTTCCTTAACAAAACACGTTTGTGGGGCTAGACGTTTTTCAGCGCTACATCCCGTGTACTTACCATCCCGTCCCGTGTACTTCGTTATGTGTCATTGTCGTTTATGTAGCGCTGAAAAACTTCAATAAACAGTGTTTTTTTTTCATTTGAGGTTTTGAACACCACAAATCCTTTTTTTATATCTCAAAAAAGAGCACATGTGCAAAGTCTTTTGATCGCGGACCTTGTGAAACGGGTATCGAGATTTAGAATACAACAGGAGTTGGTTAGTTCCCCATTTTCGCACTGACTATAAGATCCAAGCACTACAGCACAATCTTCCAGTAATTTTAAATAGATATAAAGACATAAATAACCCTACTAAGAAAGCATTGCGTGAATTATCTCTTCAAAAATAATTCCTGATGTATAATTCGCGCCCAAGTACAGCTGCTTCCTTGTATCTTATGTAAATATGTTTTCTGTATTTCCCTATTGTAATTTATTGATGATTTTGTGCTTTCTGGCTGTCCTGTTTTTTTTTTTGTGAAAACTGTAACCTGACTATGTGTTCGTTTTTTTGTGTGTGTATGTAAATGTTCTCAACAAAGTCTGCTTCTATGCCTTGTAACGGCTGCCTGGGCCTCGTCAAGCTGTATACCTACAGCTTTTAGTCCAGGCAGCTGCCAGAATTTTCCGAAAAATAAATGGAATTGAATTGAATTTCCTGGCATATGGTTTTATTCATACCTTTTGTGTGTCCTCCTCTTGTGCCGTTAAATTCGTGCGGCAGTTGATCATTGTATGCAACGTATGCAACATCCTAAAGCAAAAGAAATGGTGGCTGCGTTATTTCACATTTTGAAGAAAATATTAATGCCAAATAATTATGTGTCCGATTAGCAAAAAATCCGGCGTCCTGCCACTGTCGCCGACCATGGCACGAAAGTCAGAGGATGTCAGAAACCCTTTTTGACGTCATCGTGGCCAACATATCTGCACATGACCGCCATTGTTTGTTTGGACATCTTGATAAAAATTTTCGCCCGCCAGTGTACGAACCTTGGCAGTGCCTACATCAACAATCTAGGTCAACATGCCTAAGTACTGCGCACAGGGACTTCGGGTGGCGACGCAGTGCAATCAAGGTATAAATGGGCCTCATGCTGTCTTCGCGTTCACTGGTGACGGCAACATCGGAAGCACAAGGAACGCTAATCTGGTCATCTCCCTTGTAAAGTTCGACATATAATGCTTTTGAATTAACAGGCAAGCAACCTTAAGCGTCTCTGCCGAATTTTCAAGTCACAGGACGATTATAAAAGCAGTGCCCAAGAATATGAAAAAAGTCTTTGCTGCTATCGGAAAATAAGACGTTTCATAAAAAATACAGTCTCTAAGGACACACAGGCTCTCCTTTGGCAGTCCACACAATGTGTGTACGCTTCATTGAAGGCTCTCTGAAAGGGCTCTCAATAAATTCGCAGTATGCCTAGGATGTTAAACGATGTTATTTCAGAAATATCCTTCAGCAAGCATGTTTTTAAACGTCCTCGGAAATTCCCTGGGGGGCGGGGGGAGGGGAAGCTTCCGGCCGCGGACATAGTAGCTGTGTGACAACAGAAAGAGTTGGCACGGCGAACCAATGGTAGCCCTCTGCTGCTGACGTAACAAGCGCTGCAGGACGCGTTGCGCGAGGATTCGGGCAAAAGCCCAGCACCACTCGTCACCCCGAGGCGTAGAAGTGCGAATTTAAGAAATATACTGATAATTATTTGCTCGCTTTTGAGGTATTGTGCGAGGCATAGACGCTCTGTGGCGTGTACGCTACGTAATACAGGCCTATAACCAATCTCACGCACTTTCTTCAGGAACCCTTTAAAGAGTCTACGCAGTTTTTTTATTTGATTATTCAAAAGAACGTTATTAGCAGCAGGCTGAGAGTTTGCTACGATACTCAATGTGTGCTTGGTTAATTAGAGAAGGCCAGAGGCTCTTTACCTAGAAATATTTATTTACAGTGCAACATGCCTACCTGCATATGGTTACGCGATACAGAAGGTTAGTTTCTAATCCGGGATTTTCGCCTTCGCAACTTTCAGTATAGCGGGCCTAACTGACCTGTTAGTAGGCTTTAATAGAGAAAGATGCATCACGAGGATGACTATGTAAGTGCTTCCGCTCTTCGTCTGGATAACTGCTTGCATCCTTGCATGCTTGTCTGCTGGCATCGGTTGTTAAATGGATTTCCTGACAGACATATTGGAAGTGTGCAGGCAGGGCTGAAATTCTGGCAGGTTATCACTCGTAAAGATATGGTCAGTGCTATTGCGAAAGCTGTCCCACGGGCGTTGGTGCCGGATTAATAGAGCGATACCGAACAAAGATATACAAGGCAATGACGAATAGCTTAGCGATGTATAAACGACGCACACGCCTTGTTCCGTCCTCCGGATCATGAAAAATCAGCGCGAAAAGATACCTTTATGAGCAGACTGCACATCCGTCCCCAGACGACTAAGTACCAGGTGCGGATAATCGGGCTATGTACCGGATATGTTATTGTGAAAGTCAAGATAAATAACGAGCAGTATTGTCTTGCAAAAGTGTGCTATTTGTTTTCACAGGGAGCCGGCTCCCATAGACGCCTGTGTAGTTTTTGGTTCACAGTTCGACTCCTGACCGCTGCCTGACGCAAGTTGTGACAAGTAATTCGGTTCTAGACCGCCCCAGATTTGAACGCGATGAGTCCGGCACTTCTGCAGCAATGAGAGGGTCCACAATCTTTACGCAAAAAAAAAAAAAACGTCGTACCGGGCAAGATAATCTGTAGTCTCTCCGGGGGGAAGGGGGGATTTATGCAAGGCAAGCAAAGCATAATGCTAGAACTTCCTGCATGCTAACATCACTCTCTGATGGCATTTTCTGTGTGGCGACATCTTTGTCGTTCACCTTCCGTCACGTGACCTTGCAATGTCATAGGCCTTAGATTGAAGACAACTCCATGTTTTCGCACGGATGGGCTCCTTATGCATATAGCCGGGCGAGTCGTTAGCTCTGCTGTTGACAACATTATTCAGTTTCTTCCGGTAAAACCGACTAGTAGACCATTTCTAAGCCGAAGTGACAATCTTTTTAATGTATTAACTGCATAATTTTAGTGTTTCTTAATGTAATGTATAGTGATTCATGGACATTTTAGTACATTTTAAATTTATAATAAGTATACTAAGCCGGAAAAAGTTGTATTTTTGACGTTTTCGGAAGAATGTTCAAAATATTACTCCTAGCATACTTAGAAAGCAATCGTACTGCAATTTAGGCATAAGGACAAAAATACAAAATTAATATGCAATTAATACATTATGTTCGAAATGCATTCTTAGCACAGCCTTTTTTCGCTAAGTGGTTCAACGCTTAAAGATCTGCAGGATTGATTCTCCGACCCAAACGGCACTGCTGACCAGGATGTCGACTATTATCATGGATCGTAGGGACCATGTGAGTACGCATGACAAATGATACGGCGTACTCAAACTGATTAATGTTATTTTTTTACTTAATGCAAGTTGCGAAGTTTTGGTACAGGAACGACAAAGCAGACTTATCGAACCTGACTACATTCGAGACACTATTCACTGCTGTTTTCTAACGCGTCCCGCCGAGCACCCCTTGCTTGCACGCGCACAGGAGTCGGGCAAGACGCTTACAAGCTACATCAAGATCGTGGCCGACCAACGTATTTTATGCAACGGGCCCATTCCTCACAGCAACTACATTAAGCATGTCCTCAAGGCCATAGAAAACTAAGCTTTTCAAATTCTGCTGACCAAGGATCCCCGCGCTGTCACAGACGTGATCACCCTTTACAGAAGTATCTACACATTGAATGTTTTGGAATTTTTCAAATAAGGACGGTAATCGAGGGGCCATGACCGTATTGTTTTCAGTGAAATTTATATAACTAATGAGAAAATGAAATGCGTCAGCATATAGAGATGGACAAGTGTTTTGCAAACAACACTGTTGATACCTCGCAAAAAAATCGTATGTCAGAAGAGGTGGAAAACGAGGCTTCTGCAGTTTTAAAAAATTTTAAGTTGCATTTCCGCACAACAGAGTATAAATTTTGTAGAACCTCAATTTTTTTCAGTATCTATATGCGCACTCGTAAGTGGGAAGCAGCACCAAAGCAATTTTCCGTGCTCTTGCAGCTTCCAAACGAAACGAATTTGCAATTATCATTCACAAACTTCTCAGTTTCGAGAATACCACATTTGAAGACAATAACGGGACGTGAAGCAATAAGAAGCTGAGACTGAACATTCCTCTTCTGAATTTATCGATACCTCCTACTACTGTCGGCAAGCATTCGTTCCTCTAGATGTCTAAGTTTGTTACTTAGAAGCTAAAATTTTCTTGAACTAAAATATTTAAAAAAATAGCGAAGAGATAAAAAAAACGCTGACTGCCAATATCAAGTTTCCCTTGAAAACCTTTAATACATTGTACCTATATGTCAAGAATGAAGACTTGCGTTACTTTTTTTGTGTATGAAATAATTAGCCTACCTCCAACAATAGTTTCTGTCACGGTCTAAAGATATTGTACACTAATACGACTAATTAAGATGAATTCGATTTCTAACATAAAGCATTTGGTTGTATTTTAGTAAGCATAGAGGCATAATTGCAGAAGATAGCCTGTAGGCATGTCTATTCTTGTTAGCCCCGTTTTATTTCGTTCAACGTCAATAAGTCCCGTTCTTCTCATGTTCTCTCCTGGCCGAGTCAGTATCAGCTAAAAAAATATTGTTTCCTTCGCAAGAGTGCCCTTCGCATAAAGATGGACGCGTTGTTGTTATGGTGTGCCTTGTTTTCAACAGAGCAAGATCCGTACGTGCCGACACTAACACATCTCGGAAATAATGGCAAATGTCCACGGCGAGTTTTCTCGCCTGAAAACATTCGTCATAAACAGCAGCATTTTCAGCCTCTGGTAGGATTTTACAGCATTTCAAAACCCAGCTGTTGAACTCTGACAAAGTAAAGATGCAAAACAGTACCTTGCACCTATAGATCCCGGGACCTTTATGCATAGATTATGCTGAAAAATATCGCGTGTTGCAGTTTGCAGTAATTCTAAGCTCTTCTTTGAAAGTGATTTTATTACCAATAAAAAGTTCTACTTATTTAATTGTCTCATGGAACCCCTGCTATCCGTGAGGTGTTCGTGCTCACCACTCCATTGAAATTTTTGCGGCTAATATTGCAACATTTATGCAACGCTTGCACTAATTGAGCACACATCACACGTCATGTTCGCTGCACTTGCAGAGAAGCTTCATATTTTCAGGATTAGGGCGCCTTCTTGGCGCTAATTTCAGTACCAAAAGCACAGATCAGAACTATACTGTTTGGCGCACCCTTGATCTTTTTTTTTCTAAACAGGCTATGGTAATCAAGAGGCTGCGAAAGTTGAAGCTAAGCATTTCATAAAGCTGATTCTAAGGCCTTTTGACATTTAAATACGCTTGAAGTAGAGGGAAATTCTGACTCGCATCGACTAGGCTTCTAGAAGACGCACAAAAATCCGAACTGAATCATTTTTTATTACTAACATACCTTGCAGGCAAAACCATGCCTCCAAAGTATTATCTGATTTTGCGTGGTTGCAATAATTATAATGCAACAATACACAATCAATTGCGAGCATGAAATCATCATCGTTTTTTTTTTCTTTAATGGGATATATGCAGTACCTGCAACTGAACCAAATATGGAGTGCATATCAGATTTGATTGCACCGCTCGAAACAAAAACATGAAGCACTTTATTGTTAATCTCTAATTATCAGCCAATAAAAGTCTCTCCGGTTAGTTTTCAAGGATGCCGGCGATAAAGATTTTTTAAAGTGTTTTGAATCGGGCCATTGTTATCATTATTTTAATGGCATGAGATTTGTGCGAGAAAATTAGTTTTAATCTCTTTAATATTTCTTTCACAAGCTACATATATGGTCACATCTTTATTCCATCTCAATCAACAAATCCGAAGTAAAATTTTTATATTAGCCGCATTCAACGATATTCGACACCACAAGTATAAAATGTCATATCCTCACACTTCTACTTTTGAACGCTTTCGTTTTCATCGATATAACGCTTTTTGAAGATAGGTTTTATGATTGAATTTACCACAGTACATATTTTCGCTATTGCAATCTGTAGAATCCTTAGGATAGCGCGCAAGTTCACTTACCGTTTCGTTTTGGTAAATTGGAGCCAGCGTATGCCACACGGGATTATTTTCCTTTCCGTATATGCTACCAGCCAGTAACGACCATATGCCCTTCCCAGATTTGCTGTCGTAGTATAGCATTTCGTGGCCTGTCAGTGCCATGAAATTGTTGTTAGTCTGTCTAGTTTTCGGTAACTTATACAGAACAAACCTGGAAAAGAAAAAAAAAGTTCGATTCTGCCCCAAATCGCATTGGAAGCGCATCCACATTGTACGTCTTATACCGCAAAGGATTTTTTTGGCCGCCTCGAAGCTGCAGTCTCGTGCCAGAGAATGTGATTCAGTGATCTGTAATATGTCGCGACGTAACCTGGCTGCCGAACTGAACTCAAAAGTGACCTGTAAGCTAAAATCAATCCCGCTAGCGCTAGTAGCATTAGGCTAATTCCCCTTTTCCTCGTACCATCGGCCACAACAGTACCCGACCCAATCACTACACTTGCTTGTGCTCAATCATGAATACACGTCATGAACGCAACCTTCACGCCCTACTCAAGATAGCATCGGAGGGCTCGCTATCATAGGAAACAGGTCAAAAATGGCTTGAAACACCTCTCAGGAAAACGCCCTCAAAATCTCCGTCCTCATTTTTGATATCGAACGAAATTCTCCGCACCTTTCTGCAGATTTCAAAGCGGACGCCATGAGGCATAATTAACGCTTCTTCGACGTCGAATTAGAAGATTTCTCTATTTAAAACCAGTGCAATGCAGTGGTCAATATCATGAAATACGGTGTTTAGCAGAAAGTCCACATTAAAAGCGCCTCTAACCGTATACACGCAATATAATGACGAAAAACAAGAAAACCCATGGGACGGCGGCTGGCGACTACACAAGGCAGTGTTGTTACTTGCTCCGTCTTATATTATTTGCTGATTTTTTCTCTTTTTAACACAATTCCAACTGGCCTAAAACTATACTCTCTTAAGCCATATGCACGAAGTTGCGTGAGCACGACGAAGGCGTAATCAGGGCGCAAAGCAACGCTGCACGGAGGAAATAAAGTAGTCGGCAGACTCAATAATGCGCCTTCTTCTTGCTTATGTTCAATTATTTCGCCGTCGAAAACGCGACAGCAACCAACACTGAATTACGAATTCTGTCAACATTCTGTCTTTCACGCATCAAACGAGCTCGTTGTGATCACTTGCCGCACCTTTTGCTTAAGGGTTCGTGATTTCTGTTTGCGGGAGCGGGAGTTGAAGTGAACCAACAATGTTTTCAGTCGCACTAATAGAGATGCTGAAGTGTAATAACTTAAAGAAACAGTTATAAATTCGTTCGAGATCGCGTTAAACACGTAGTTTGACCTAACAAGACAAGAAATATGTTTCGTTTTTTTTTTCAGAAATTAAAACGGGAAACATGAAGAATAATGGCGAGGCGGCTCTAGGCCGTCGGGATTGTCACTTAATCCGCGGGCAGTGTGGTGTAATGAAAACAAACGTACTGCTTCAATACGTAAATCCCGAATTGGAGTGAAGAGTACAACTGTCCAGTCTTCTCCGAAGGCATCATCAAGACATAATGTGAAATCGCCAAAATATACAAAAGCCGCGTAGTACGGAACCAAAAGCTATATGTTAAGCAGAAAGAAATATTAAAATAGGAGAGAAGTGGAAAAAGCAATAGGATTGCTATACATTCGTCGGTAACGTGTTTAGTGTATGATAATAGCAATTGGTATTATTTGGAAGTGAAAGAGGTCGTGTGCTTTTCAAAAGTTGCCGGGAATGCTTTCTAAGAAATGAATTTGGCTTGGTTGAGCATGTCACACCTTTAACGCCGTGTATTCTCGGATGTCAGCGCACGTTCGCCGCGACGGCGTTGATCAAGATATATTATTAATTTCTCGGTGAAAACTCATGGTCACTTTTGCCGTTTTATGCCAAACAGTGCTCTCTGTATTAACTTCCTGCGCGCGTACCGCAGTGCAAAAACGACAGCTCTAGACGCGAGCACTGCAACACCTTCAAAATCTGGTTTCCAGACCACATTGTGATAGGCCTTTAGAGAACGACCTCTGTCCACATGACCGAAGTCGTCCACAGCACGATGTGTTTTTGGTTCTTCTGTTCGTGCTGTCCTTTTCGTGCTGTGGATACCCGTGCGGGAGAGCGCGTCGAGTTATCTGTGATATGGAATGACAGTCAGTCTTCAGAACTATTGCGGTTTGTAGAAGACCGCAATATACACGTGCGCTTTAGAGTGTACACGGATTCTGCGCTGTGCATAAAATGTCCTAAATATATTTCATCGCTTGAATCTACCAGAGCACAGTCAAAATCTAAAGTTCCATGCACTTGATTCATTCTTTCTGCACTTTGTTACCTCCTGCACCGTTTTCCCAATTATAACTAATGTCTACCTTTAGCGTGAAATGGCGACTAGGCCTTTCCTTTTCTGGTCACATCCTCGTCCTCATGTTATCTTTGTCCATTAAAAATCTGGTGCTCTACAATCGCTGTCGGTTAAGTGATGTTTCTGGCTTTTTATTCTGAAAAAGTACCAAACGTGCTGTGCTCAAGTAAAAGGATGCCGCCGCGCGCTTGTCCATACAATGTACGTGTTATATCTGCCTGTGCTCTGAGAATGATAGAAAAGCAAAACCCTTGTCGGATTTCCGTCTTTTTAAAAAACAACGCGCATAATCGGACGACGTTCATGTAACGTACCCTGTCTAGCACTACAGAAATTTCTAAGCATATATGGTTTGTGGTATCGCGAAGACGCTGCTCTTGGAAGCTCAGCACAGCAATGTGCTGCAGGCCCTTGTGTAAAAACCTACCATCCGGCGTTAAAATAGCAAACTTTGTGAGCAAGTTCAGCTGATATTGTGCTCTTAACGTTTAGCAACTCTCGGAACATTATCTCACTGGCGGCCGCCTTTGCCCGGGACAATAAAGCGACAATATTAGCCCCGCACACAAGTGCGCACTGATTCTCAGGAGGAGATGTACATACCACAAGACCACTGGGTGCGTATTTTGATGGCACGCAGCGCCCAACCGAACATTTCAGACGCCTAAAACTCACATGGTTCGCGTTGTCTTTAGACACGAGATGAAGCATGAGCACTAAACTTGCGACATACTGTTTTGACAATACTCGAAGAACTTCGGTGCGTGGAAGCTGAGCCATGCGAGATATCACAGCTATCGACTTGGAATTTCGTGACTAAGAAACACTTTCGCTCAACAAAAATACTCACCGGCGTATTCCACGCCCGTATAACGCAATAATCTGCGAGAGCAGCTCGCACTGGGTGATCATACATTTTTCTCGTCTTTCTTTACTCAACAAAATAACTCACCGACGTTTTCCACGCCTGCATAACGCAATAATCTGCGACAGCATTTCGCAGTGGTCGATATAGATTTTTCTCGTCTTTCTTTACTGTCCTCTCGTTGCAACCATCTTGGCGTACCGCGCAAACGGCGTAAGCAGTATTTTTGATAGCGCCGCTGCGCGGAATTCTCGGCACTAATCCGTGACGCGGCGGACGCCGCATGGTCTAGCTAGCTCCGTTGTTCACAGAGGGCGCCACGTAATCATAACATCGCACTAAACGCAGCGTCTCTCTCCGTTCCTCCGCTCTTCCCTCCTTGCACTATTTTTTTCACCAAAGCATTGGAAAAAGTACTACAGGGGACAAAATTTTCCGCGACGTGAGTTCCAGGAAAAACGTTTATTGTAGCTCCGCCTCGCTACACAGTCGCCTGATATTGTGAACAGAGGAAGGGACATTTAGGCCTTCAATGCCTTCATACATTATCAGGCGACTGTGTAGCGAAGCGGAGCTGCAAAACCGTTTTTCCTAGAACTCGGGCCCCGGAAACTTTGGTCCCTAGTATTACCCGCAATTTCTGACGTAGTATATGACAGCGGTGGCAGCCAGGGGAACTTATAAGCACTTCTTCATATCTCCTTCCTGCGCTCCTTCAATTTTTTTTTTCGCGGTGGCACAACCAGTCTTAATCGGTCATTAAACATCAACTGTGGTAATATAAAGTGCTGTGTGGTTTTCGAACTATTCTGATGCCAGCAATAGGTATTCTAACATCGAAGGGTGGGCTTTGTACACGAGAACTGAAATCGAGTAAGGCGAATAAGGTCATCGCGCGTAGTTTATCCATAAGCGACGTATATACGAGCCGAAGTTCTAGTGAAGGCTTGATGTTCGAGGGGCTTTGTTCAAAGCGTCACTCAAGAACAGTCATTATGTGAGGCGCAGGGCCAGACAAACCGAACTGTCGTGGAGCTGAAGGAAATGCTGCCCCTTCGCAAAGGTCACAAATATATAGATATCCTTTTCAAAACCTGTGAGAATCTTTAATATAGTTAACTAGAAAGGGAAGAACATCATACACCATCAACCCCCGCGCATACTATCAAGGCCACGACATTGTTTTTCCCGATGCGGCGCACATAACCTTTAAATGCATTTTGTGTAGTTTAGGAGCGCGGAAAATCGGGGTACAACGCACATGAAAAAGATAGAAAGGCGAAACCTGTTTGTAATATCGCATATTTGCGCTTCATCGTCATCATTCTCCGCCCAACAACAACTCCTGGAGGACAAAGTCTTTCCTCACTGACTTTGAATTGCCAAGTCGTGCACCAGCTGTGGCCTCCACGTAGCAAGTCACTTCTAAAGTTCATCTAAGCAATTGCTATCCTACCGCCTCTCTATATTTCTCTCGGAATCCACACAGTAACACTAAAGGGCTATTGTTAGTATCCTTACCTGATAATATCCCCTGTTGGTGCTTAGTTCTTCTCGATTTAATTCGGGACATCATTACTAAAGCTTGTTTTTTTATCTTATCTAAACTTTTCTTGTCTGTTACTGACCCTTAGCCCTTTAGTTTCTGTATCTCGCTGCGCCTTGCTGAGATTATTCTCCCAGCGTTTTCGTTGTCCTTTAGGTTTCTACCAGTTGGCAGTTTGGCAAAAATTGATTTATTATATGGTTAACTCTGGAGGGATAAAAGTAACCTATTGACAGCCTGCCTATTGGATTCCGTATTTTTCTGAATGTCTTAGGTATTTCATTCCTAAGGTCCACACGACCGGCAGCCAGTTGCTCTAGACAGATATATCGCCTTGCATTTCCGGTACGTTGCTGCGTATTTTAGTGCGAAAGCATTGCTCCAGACGTACCAACCCCGTGCAAAAATGACCTCTCCTGTTCCATTAAAGTCCCTCCTACTCCTCCTCCTCCGAGCAAAAATCATGTCTTGCCTTGCGCGGAGTAGGGCGTCGCACCGCCTAGGTCACGCAACCTTGTGGCGTCATCACAGCCTACCCACATGATTTTGAGCAGACTGACCCTTGCAGCAGCTGGCGGTTAAATTAATGACTGCATGGCTGGCTGCGAGAGGTTGTTCAGGAAAACCAACATGGGTGACACAATCCCTACCGGTGGCTGTAATAAAAACAGCCGACTGCCACTTCCGTTGTGCATCGCATGACCGCTGCACCACTGCTATAGCTTTTGTTCGAGGACTTCCCGTGATGTATGAAACGTTAAGTAGCCAATGACCAATTCTGCATATGTGAGCATTAACTCCCTAAGAATATCGTGCCCTACTCTTAAGGCGTGGGTTAAATATCCCCTCCAAGTGAAGAATGAACACAAGCATTCGAAATGTCTGCTCATTTTAGCTACGTTAAACACCTACCCCTTTTATTTCTTGTCGCTTCCCGGACTTCTGAACGTAACTTTCGTGATAATTGCGCTAGCACGTAGAGACGGGCGCCATTCCCCACATTTAGCCGCCGTAGGTTAGTTTTTTTGAAGCCAAATGCCAACAGGTGCTCCACCTGCCCAGGTGTGTCCCTTTATATATATACATACATATATATATATATATATATATATATATATATATATATATATATATATAAGGGAAATGGGAGGATCGTTTGACAAACATATGAAGGAAGCCAACAGTCACCGAAACCAAGGTTCATAGGGGGAGTATTTTTTTTAAATTTGTAGTGCTCATTAGTGGGAGAGTAATACTTCCATTAATCTGTCGCTTAAAGAAACCCACTTACAGAGCAGCACGAAAACCAACCATGTCGCCGATGGGTTTCGAACCCACGACCTCCGAATATCGCGTCCGGTGCTCTACCAACTGAGCTACGGCGACGGCTATCCAATCTGCTGCTCTCGTTGGTATTTATGTTCATTAGATGTACGCGTAAACGCGCTCAAGGGACCAAAAAATGAGTTGAACGGCAGATGGAAACAAGCCGAAACTGACATGCAACAGGGATATGACCTCGGACGACTCAGTCAGTGGTGGTACTTTGTCCATTAGGGTTGAAATTTTCTTTGGTTTCAGCCATCGAAAGAGACGATAGGGTGCCATGGTTTTCGTTGATGCCCTTTTGCACTGTGTTAAATTTGAAAATAAAGTATGATTCGCGTTGTTCGCGCTCCCAAGTGTTTTTAAGCTACTCTGCAATATCGTTACTTTAAGTTTATCAAACTCGTGGCCTTTTTCGCGGAGGTGCCTCGATAGTGGGAGGCCAGGGAGAGATTGAGTATGTGAACGGTGGTTATTAAATCTTAATCGGAAGGAATTGTCTGTTTGGCCAATGTATTGCATCTGACATTCGCCACGCTCGAGCATGTAAACATCATTACTGGAATCGCAGTTTAAGTCCTCTCGAATAACATGTTTGAAATCTGCGTGGGTACTTTTAGCCAGTGCTGTCGTTTGCGTGTGTTTGCAAACTTGGCATCTGCTCTTTCCGCAAGTTGCGCAACCCACCGGCCTTGGTTTATTATGAAGGGACTTCTCATATTCCTATCGCCATCCATGAGTAACCTTTCGGAATCCCATCGAGAAGCATAGAGCAAAGAACTACTTAAGGCTCCTTTAAGCCTCCTGAAGAAAACAATTGAGCACTTTAGACAGATGCTAGGCATCAATAATACTCGAGGAGAGGCGGGCGCGTCACCGCATGGTACTCTCAGCATCCGAGACAGATGAGCTTGAGGTCTTTCAGTTGAGCAAAATTAAGCAAATTTGGACGAAGAAACTTCAAAAATTCTCTCGGGATGGCATTGTTGTTGAGGCAGGTATGGAGCGCACATTGGTATTACAACTAGCAACACACATATCCCCATCCGACAATAACAACGAAACGGTAAACGAACATACAACCACATTAGACCGAACACCTGGAGAGCCACACCTTCCGGAAAATATAATCAACCTATCAAGCTCACAACTCACTCCCGATGGAAAGCCCCTTTTATCACGCGGCCTAAAATTCTCCCCGAATAATGGGCAGTATAATTAATACCAATTACACAAGGGTCTGGATGACTTTTCCCGAACACTTAGACTACGGGAATATTTTTTCGACACACCAAGTCAAAATAATCTCAGGAACAGTGGGATGAAACCGCATGCTTTCAGCCAGTGACCATTAACCAATGTCACAAGCTTTCTTTGGAGTATGAATATAATGCTCTGAATAAATCGTTCGGTCTTCACAAAGAATGCGTCTGCCCTGATTTGATAAAGTAATTTCTATACATGCAAGTCAAATTCACCTCTACTTTGAAACAATGTAAACATTGAAGACACGGAACTGATCTATGTAGCTGCGCTAGGTGCCTAGCCAGATAGGCGGTCTAGAATGTTGCCGATACAGAAGCGGCCTCCTGTCTGTCAAGCAAACTTAAATTTCAGCACAGGGCTGTAACGAGCTAAGGAATGCATGCGAAGTATCTAAAAACTTATTAGATGGAGAAAAGCATGAATAAGCACTTCAATGCCTGGAGAAGACCTAATGCAAGCGCATTCGCATTACATAATGATAATTAAGTGCCATCATATTTTTTATATTAGCTCATTTATTTTATTAGATGATACATTCAGCGAATAGTGCCACCGCGCACACAGCTTCCCTTACCTGTAGTGTAGTGTGCACTGGGCCCATAGTCACGGGTCATATTAGGTCGACGGTCGAGTCGCGTTTGATTTTGTAAAGGAGGGTAAAAGTTCAGGATTCGTTATTAAATTTTTTTTATACCAATTTACTCTTCTGCGCGCTCCTCCCAACGCAACCGCTTCTGGCAGCTTGGCTTTTCATCCTGTTCAGACTTGGTGCTTTTTTGTATTGTAAAGAATTTTAGCTCTTCAACAAGAGCCTCAAGCTACAATGCGTCATTGAATGCAGAACAAAACATGTAAAAATTAAAAGACGTTTTGATAGAACCAAATCCAATATTCTCTCCATATAAGGTCTGGCGACAGCCATCTAAAGCCCTTTTTAACAATTTTAACTCGGAATTTTTAAATGATGTTACAAGCTGCCGCTGAGCGACGGGTGATTTACCCTCATACAAAAGGTTGTGATATCAATAGTTGTTAATTTAGCTTCTCATTTAATGCATTGCTCTCGTCGTGCCTAATGTTAGCATTAACATTAATTCGCGTCAACAGAAGAAGGTATTAGGAACTTACCAGTCCACATCCTTTCCTCTAGCGTCCTTGCATGATACTTTTCCTTTACCGTGTGCAGAACGGGCATGTAAACACGTCGCTGCAAGAAGCAAGGCTACCGACGACAGGCGCACCATACTAGCCACCCTACGTCGCACAGCTCGTATCAAGCGGCGGAATAGGAAGGGGCGCCGTCTTTTATACACTTTTTATAGGGGACACTCTTTATGGTCAGTTTTAAAGGCAGACCTAGATATCTTAAATTCACTGAACAACCTTTTCCATAGCACCTCGTTCGCTCCTTTGCAAGCGGGTCGTCAAAAGAAAACACTGACGAAGCATACACTCGTATGTCTTTGTGACACTCTATCCGCTCAGTACAACATATCAGGGTCGCCGAAATGTCAAGAGTGTTGTGTTTCTCTTTTGTTTATAGGTTTTTATTGTTGGCCTGCGACTTCACTCTGACAATGACGTCAAAAATAAGAAAATTAGCAGAACCATTTGAGCTGCATAGAAGTCCAAGAAAGACGATGTGATCTCGGCACGGAAATGTGACCGTTGGCGAAGAAAAGGGTTTATTGCTACGCCCTCTGCGACCTTTTCTCCTCAAAACTGGCAGAGAAACGTCTGATCGATGGGCGTGACGTCAGAGCGTCCACATCTCTTGCTCTTCGGAAGGCAGGCAGAAATAAACGCAGCTCTCTGTTGCTTGTTCTTTTAAACATCGGCTACTTGAAAATTGTAGGTAAACGTGAAAATGCTAGCGGTTATCGCTAATATAGTTGCTCCGAACAAGTAATGTTCCTTCAGTTTTGATCGGGAAGTTGTTTCTGCACTTCGAACAAAATAAAATTATAGGATGACCACCTGTATAATGCGATGTTTATGCTAAGCAGTTGTTTTTATTCATTTCACTGCAAACCCGAAGAGACCAGAAGGGCGCTACAATAAGAGGGCAGGGGCTTCGGTAACAAAAATGGTCACACTACTGGCAAGTATAGAAACGCTATTTAAAAAGAAAAAGAAGCCATTATATTAAATAAAAGAAATTGGAACAATACAAACAGCGACAGTCTAATAAAAACTTATTGCGACAAATAAAAGCCCGCCACCAACCAGCAGAGTACAGATATCGGTGCGTAAAAGACGCAGTTTAACAAGAAAAGAGACATCGATCATTTGACAACGAGCAAAATCACAATTGCTATTTGCTTCGAGAAGGAAAGGTTTGAGTATTTTAAGTATGTAGGTGATGCGTGCTTGGCAAAAATAGCGCGCAATAGGACTGATGTGTTTAACGCGGCACTGTACATGTGTCTCGGAGCAACAAACTAGCAGAAAAAGAAGTGATGTTCGTCGAATTTTTGATCTACAGTGTTGGTGCTGCAACACCATTCTACTAGACAGGTGCAAATGATCATGGCAAGCAATCTCAACTTTGACATTTCAAAAGGAGGAAAGCAATGGTTCCAAAAATATCTAGCAGGCCTTTATTGTGACCCTAAATACAAGAAACTTAGAGTAAAGAACACAACTTGAGACTGTCATCGACCACGCCTTCGCTAAGGGAATCCACCTAATGGCTTCGAAGTATGTCTCCCACATTAGCTTGCATATAACGTTACTGTTATTACCAGGAAAGAAAAATGAAGGCAACAACATAAATGGCAAGAGTACATATGACTAAATTTGTCTCAAAATCAACAAGCAGCGTCGTTGTATTCATAAGAAATTGCGTCGTGCGTATCGTGCCGAATGCTCTCCTATTTCACAGACATCGAGGGCTGTTCTTTCTACAATATGTCTTGCGAAAGCAGTATCTCGATGGGTAAACGCTGATAAAATCTTGGTATGCTTGTTGGTTTGCGATGTTGTGGATTCGTGCAAAAGAAAAAGGTAAATAAACATAAACAGAAAAATATCTTGGGGTGGGGTTCGAACCCGCGGTTGCGCGGACGGACCAGCTTCTATGGCCACTGCGACAGAGCACTGGGCTATCGTCGAAGCTGAACACGCTCAGTGTCCAACTGCAAACACACTCTCACAGTGTGCTTTGCGCATCGTCTTCTTCATCAACTAAAACCACTATTAAAAACTATTATTCGCGCTTCAAGCTATGAGGTGGTAGGGACACAGAGATATGCGCTGCATGTGTTGGCGTGGACAACACATTGGCTGAAACACGGCACTGGAGGAACAGGCTTTGGCGTTGACAGCACTGCTGAAGAAAAGCGGCACCGGAGCTTAGACCACCGGCGTATGTTGGGTAAATTGGCATTGACAATGAAAAAGTTGAAGACGCCTATAACTGGCTCCCTGGGTCAGTGGACACCTCAATCGCGTTTCCAGGTACGTGGTGGTGGTGTGCAGCAGCAAAAAAAAACTGTGCTTTCCCACAATATTTCGTGCTTAGCATTGCTAAACCAACAGCCGTTTTTCCTTCCTGAATTTAATGCTTCATAGCTTTATCCATTTTTTTAGTGATTGGTTTTATGGCAGCTAGCGTAACGAAGAATATACGCGTAGGTTGCATTTATCAGCTTTGCAACAAACGGCGCTTATTGACACTGATGGCGCTTACATTCATTTATGCTCGGGCACAACGAAGTAAAACATGTCTCCAGTGGAAATGCCTATTATTCTTTCTCTCTTGATTATTTTTGTAGTTTAACTTGTTTTGTGTGGACTTTGCTGCAACTTCTTTTAGCCTATGCTTATTTGTAATAAGAGCTTACACTTTACCCCTCATGAATTCCTGTGAAACTGCGGGCCCTTGAGGGTATTTTGAAAAAAAAAATGAGAAAACGTTCTGAATTTACAACACTCTTTGGAAGGCGTTTTCCTGCCGTAGTCTTATACAAGTTAGAAATTCACGATGATGCTCCTTTGTAAGAAGAGCGTTCGGAGTTTTCTTTGATTCGCTTTGGAGCTGAGGCACTTTGAGTTGCATGCGAGGTGTACTGCTTCAGTTTGTTGAAGGAAGCATTCATGAACAGATCTTACTCAGGGATGAGCATAATATTTTATATTTTATATATTTCTGGAGTTGAATGAGCTGGCAATAGGAGAACATGAAAAAGCAGTGCATGGAAACAAAAACTGGTGGTGACCCAACAATTCTGGACAAAAGCATTTCTCAAGGGGAAAGAGTTCTACTGATTGGATGAGTGGATAACTGTCTTTATAACAATATTTATAACAATGCCTTACAGTATTCCACTATTAAAACTTTTTGTCCAAGAGTACTGAACATGAGGGCGATAGATGTACGGGTCATTCCCGTTTCACGTCTTGCTGGTCCTGTTTGTACGTGCTCTTTCGTTATTATGGTGCATCATGTCAGGTCTCCAAGCGAAGCTTTTAGGAAGTTAAAAAAAATAGCCGGTGGTTTAGAATTGCTAAACGGTAAATATTGTGCTAAAGCAAAGTTTTTGCAGATGGACGCCAACACCACGTAGCTGAAAACGCGTCTGAGTGGTCCACCGACCCCGGAAGCGAGTTATGCTCCTCTTCAACTTTTTATCGTCAATACCAATTTACCCAATGTACGTCGGTGGCCTATACTCCAGCGCCGCGTTTCTGCAACATTGTTGTCAACGCCAGTGTGTATTGCTCTGGGGCCTTGTTTCTGGCCTGACGTTGTCCATGCCAATGATGCAGCGCATATCTGTGTGTCACTACCACCCCTTAGCTCCACGTGAGAATTTGTTTGATAGCAGCGCTAGTTGATGAAGACGACAATAGGCGAAGCACAGCGCGAGAATGCGTCACAGTTTAGTGCTCTTGCGTTGTAGCCAGCGAAGGTGATGTGTTCGCGTCTTACTGGTTTCGAATCAAAGTGACGGATGTTTGTTTGATTTTTATTTATTTATTTCACTTGGCACAAACCAACAAACATTGCAAGATCTTGCTCGGGGTTTACCCATCGTACAAACACTTTCGTGCTATTAATATTAGAGCGCAATTTTGCGGATGAAAGGTCAGCCATGTGAATGAACAGTCTATGTAATCAGAAACAATATTCTTTTATTTAGGTGCCAAATCCAAGGGCATCCAAAAAAAGCCTCTGTGTGGCCGGTTTTTACCTCCACTTGTGTTTCGGATTGTTTGTGTTCGAGCTTATGGTAACGTCTGTGAAACATATATAAAAAAGCTACGCGACAATTTTTTAGCAACACGTACAATTGAGCTAGTTGGTACACGTTTGGAAACTTTCGAAAGCGCGGCGACAGGGGAAACAAAGAGAAAGACACAAAGGGCAAGCGCTACTATCAACTGAAGTTTATTGAAAAAAACACACAAGGTTAAACAGCTCACACAAGGCAGCCAGCAGCCTGTGTTTTTTCCATTAAACTTCAGTTGATAGTAGCGCTTGTCCTTCGTGTCTTTCTCTTCGTGTCCCCTGTCGCAGCACTTTCGAAAGTTTTCAATTTCTTAGCGCGCCGCGACAGTGTCCCGACAAGTTACCTTAACATAGCTGCGCTTCATGGTTTTGCGACTGTGACAGGGCAGAAGCAGCGATGTTGGCGCTGGCGGGAGAACTGAACGTAACATTTCCAGCCTGGCCGTGTGAAAACAGAGGGCGCGTTCATGCGTGGTAGCGATATATAGGCCAAAATATTAAGGAGTGCTTCTGTTCGTCGACCGCTGCTTTGAGCCTAGTGTCTCTCATCTGGCGTCTTTGAGTTCAGAAAAAAATGTTTTGCTCCTGAAGTTGCTGATTTCGCTGTCGCCGGACAGACGAAACGCGCGACACACGACTCAGAGCGATACTTGGTGCACCGGTCTGCGTATCGGGACAGCTTAAGGCCACGCCCGCAGTTACACACTGCGCGCAGCCCGGTGAAAGGTTTTCACGCGACAGTGTTGGAGCGGTCGGCAGAGGTCGTGACGTCAATCAACAAATACTCGATGAGTGGGAGACGCCGCTGACCAGATGTCAACGTGGATGAGAGGTTGGCGCGGTGCCCGCTGTGTAGCAGTCAGAGCACGTGGAAAATTTCAGCCCTGTGTATGTCTGATGGCGGGAGAACAGCTGGCAACTATTAATTTCAATTGTGCTGTGAGCGCACGACAATTTTTTATTGTTGTTACTTTCGCACGACAGTCTAGCGCAGCTGCGTTAATGAGTTCCAGTTCTGAGAGCTGACGCGGCGCACGAGCGGATGGTCACGCAAACTGTTTTTTTTTTCCTATTTCAACTGGTTTCTTTTTCTAACAACTTGATCCTAACCCAACGATTTAACAAAATAAAAAAACTTAAATTAACCGTTTTATTGGGGTGCTTTAAGTTTTGACTATGAAATTTTTTCCCGAAACGCAATAAAATTCTTACCTACTTCAGTTTATTGTGTTATTCCAACCAGCGAAGTGTTTAAATGCCCTTATTTACTACACACAACTGTTACAATGTATTTAAGGCTGCATTCAGCTACTGTGTGCCGATATATTTCTATATCGTGGTTAAAGCAGGATAGGATGGTTGATGTATTACTCCGCACAGTGATGCGAAAAACGTATGGTGTGAATTATAAACTAATATACATGTTTGAAGCTGACACACTATCCCATGTTTTCAAAGCTCCCTATCAACACTGGACGTGTTGTGAGTAAGTGTGTTGAAATGGTCATCTCTATTTTCTTACATCGCACCTTTTAGGTGTCATTGTCAACACGGTCATTTGTCTACGTTCTTAGATTCGCATACTCGGGTACGGTACAGAAGATGTTTCCTGATAATCCCGCGTACGCAAGAGAATATCCCGTACGCATGCCATTTCTTAGTCTCAGCTACTCTGCGAAAACCGGAAGAGTGGGAACGTGGCTATCAACATTGAAAGGTTAATGCCGTGTAAGGCGCTCGAAGATTTAATACAGGTGAGGAGAAGAACACATACATCTCATGTGGCACCCGTTGGCTCCAAGCTTACGGCCGTACATCTGACATTGGTGAGGAAGTCATATTTCCTGAAAAACAATGATTTCGAAGTTGTCATGCCCTAGTATAGCCTGACAGCTTGTTATTAAGCTCAAGGCTTCCCTCGAAGCTTGAGCCACCCTTTTGGCGTATAGCTGTCATGCCTAAAAATATGGCCTTAAACTTGTTATTTAACTCATGTTGTTTACCTCATGCCTTGTTATGAAGCGTCAGCAAACTCTTCCCTCACTCGTCAAAGCAAACACCAAGTGAAGGAAAGGTTAAGTTGCGCTGAAGCAAGTCTTGGATTTACCGCAATATTTAACCATGTACGCGAGTTCTAGCTTTCATGCACTCTATAAACAACGCAGTTTTGTTCCATCACACGATTCCAGTAGATTGTAATGCTTAGGTGGTTGTGCAGTGCATCCTCAAGAAATATGATAAATATCCTTTTGTCGGCTTATTATCAACAGTGGTTTTATAATAATACTAGTAAATAAGAGATATGATGGATTATATGCCCTCGTTAGTGGCAATTATTGATTTTATTTGCATAAAAGTGCTACGAAGTAACATGGTCATCGCAGGTCTTTGATGTACCTCAAAGTCAATGAAATTTGCTTAGGTTACCTGTAAGAGTTTTTGCTGAAGGTATTATTATAATGCAGGCGTAAGATAAGGAAGCAATTCCATAAAACCTAAAATTGCATTGGTTCTCTCAATAAGTTGCACTTCACAAGTGCGGGCATAAAAATTGTACATCACAATGGGAAACCAACAGCCGCAGTAGCCCGATTACTTTTTGTGCTTTTTCGTAAGCGTTTACCTTTCCTTCAAAACTCAGGTGCATCCATCCTAAAAGAGAGGTATTGTGGTTGAAAACTGCATATTGTGTGTGCTTTCATGACTGGCGAACTTGCAAACCTATGTAGGATTTGCATATTTATTACTGATGGTTTCATGCCCTCTACACCTGGCGCCTATCTGAGTGTCCTTCAGGACCCCTACTGTGGGATATAAAGTTTTACCACCAATGTACTCGGTATCTGTAAAACATGGAGCGCCAGATATAAAAGAAAACAGGCTCGCATCAGTGCTATCAGTGTTGCGACGCTACTTCTCATTCTTGACTGTGTGAAAAACAGCACCGCTGCATTATGACGAGTCACCGCTGGCGGGCTTGCAGTAATCCTTTCTGGCAGCTACTCCTGAACGTCTTTTAGCTTACTTTAATCCAGCTGCTAGAAACTTAATTTAGTGAATTTCGCTAACTACGGGGAGCTGATTATTTCTGTCCTAAAAGAAAACCATTACCTTTTTGGCTGATATTTACGCCGTACTATTCTCTACTCTTAACTTTAGAGTAATATACTGTCAGGCATTCGCGGGGGTTATAGACTTCAAATCAACTCTTCAAATCAGTATAAACAGCGCCAAATGGTTTTTGTAAGCAAAGTGTCTCTGGATTAACAGAATATTCGAACCTTACTACTCATAATTTGGAAGTTTTCTAATCCGTGTTCTCATAATGCAATATGCCTGTTGGCGCTTAGAAAAACATTATATATTTACATATTTATTGAGTTTCTGCATAGTCACTTAGGCGTTATAGCGGGGGAATAGATTTAAAGACCGAAAAGGTATGCAAAAAATTTATGCTCTTAACTCTTGGTGCAAAACAACAACGCATGTAGTATGTGCAACATGAGGCGGAAGATGATTGCAACCACGCGCTGTCTGGACAGATGAGATATACCGGATAACGTTACCTTTAAACGTAAGCTCTTTTACATCATAAAGGACACCCCTTTTTCGTATATACATGAAGGCTATGTCGTATATATCGGGCGCCTAATGCCAGTTTGGAAATGATGTATAGTGCAAAAATTTAATGGCTGATTTTTTTTCGAAGAGTGTTTAGCCGCTCCCAAAGTAAGTATGTTTAGCATCTGTCATAGTGCTATTTCTGTGATACTTCGAAGGACACATCTGGCTGACTATTTTCTATAAATTTTCTAGTTTATAGAATAACTATAACATGCTCAAAAATCTTTTAAATCGAAAGCGTGCGCCAGTGGTCGGTCCCTTAAGGAGCACTGCGCTGTAAATCAATCGGCGGCCTTTGTTGCAATTGTTGTCTTTTAAACAGGGAATTTAACTCGTCTAAATCAACATATCGCGAAAAACCATATCGCGAAAAACCATATCGCGTCCTCGTTACGTGTGATACATTGACAAAAACTAAGAATTTTGGGGGTATTGTGAGCAGTTCTATCGCATTCTGCCATTCTGTAAATCTGTCTTGCAAATTTAGAAGAGATTATCTAGTGGAGAGGCCTCCATAGCTGTCTGATAGATAGCATACAGCATCCTGAGACAAGGTCGAAGGAAATGCAATAAACCTTTCTGCGCAAATGCACTTGTGAGATTATTCGAGAGTGTTGTTACTCTGATATGTACTACTGTGGATTAAGCTGAATTTGCTAGTTGACATCCACCTCATGCGCCCTGAAACGATAACAGGACGCGTTTTGAGGTAAAAAAAATAGTCATCGATCGCATTCAACCCAAAAAGAGGAGCCTATCAAACAACTTCAAAATTCGGCACCCTACGGAACTTTGTTGGCTCAGGAAAAGAGTCAAGAACGGGGCTACCTACTTTTCCATTGTGCAGGCAAGCGCACTCTGATGATGCTTATGGATTTTTATGGCGCAAGAGCATCGGTGGCCAAAGAGCGCCATGACATTTTTCGCTCTGCTAAAGGTGGGGTCAGAGACCCATTTCCCAAGCATTTCACTCTAAAGAAGCCAAGCACCATCCCAGGGGAAAGCTTATACCCATTTTATCACCGGTAGGTACCCGGCGGCACTGGGGATCGAACCCCGCACCTCCCACATGCGAGGCGGATGCTAAACCACTTGGCCACCGCTGCGGTTGCAAGCGGACTCTGGCTCTTACCAGCATACGAAAAACATAAACGAAGTAAAAATTAGACTAAGTGCGCACACTTAACTGATAGTATTGTTCGGAAAAGAACTCCTTTGAATGCATATGCGTGGATGGAATAGCACGGAATAAGTTGTTTACCCATCTTTTGTAATCAGAGTGATACCCTCAGTGCTAACTGCTCATTATCCAAAAAAAAATCAACGGCAGCAATCCTGAAATACTTTTTTATCCAGCAGTCCTGATCGCATGCGTTTGAATGAGCTCCCTTTCACATTTCGCTTTGTACGGTCTAGTATAGTACTGGCACCTTTCTACGTCATACAAAAAGACGAACATTGAAATGATGGCATTTGTATTAATTTGCCTAGAAGAAGAGCAAAGAACATTCAATGGCAAAAATATCTCGTTTGGCAGAGGAGGGCATTTCTTGGATTAGTTTTTCTTGATTCACAGACCTGGCTTCCCAAAAAGGGAAAGTAAAAGACTAGACAGTCTAGAGAAACCACAAAGAAAAGATAAAAACAAATGTTGAACATGCGAATCTGCGTTCTGCCACTCCTTACAGGCGGACGGGTTTCGTCCCAGCGCACAAAACTGGAATTGTGCCTTGGGATTCTGCCCGTGGGTTTCACCGCACTACATGAAAAAATAATTGTTCATTAATGCTTTTGTTTGTATCTGCCTCCAAGCGGTTGCCTGTTCTTTTGTGAAGTGGCTATGAGATTGGGGTATGGCCGTCCTCCACTATAAATGTTTTAAAAATTTACATAGCCTAAGCAAAACTGATACAACAGTCTACATATTGACGTCTCTCTGCTCTGCGGATTGAGGACCACACTGTAGCAAACCCCGCGGAGCTGCCAATGCAGAACAGCAGTCTCAAGTACACAAAACCTATCACAGGAGTAGTGGCATAAGATTCGGTCCAGCTCATACCTGAGGGACCAGGGATGCTTAAATCTCACCAGGGGCCCAGGACAAAGGGCTTCGCTTAAACGCAAGCGAAGGCTCCTCATTAGGCGTTTTTCATTAATTTATTTATTCCAGGTTTCACCGATAGCTTCGCGGCAATGCTCTGTTGTTGATAAAGAGGAGTCCTCTGCCTGCGCTCGTAGCCGTCGCCTTGTGGCTCGAGCGAGCGTTGTCCCGGCAAAGTAAGAATGAAGATCACAACAGAGGGGTTATGGTACAGTAGCCCTGACCGGACGCAGTCGGTAGAAAGAAAATGTGAGACCAAGCTTGAATTATCAATAATAAAATAATAGGTAATACAGCGCAGCCCGCTTATAACAGCTGCAGTTATAACGAACGCTCGCTTGTAACGGACGGGGGCGGTGCTACCGTCAAAATATGTATCAGGGCAATAGAACTGCGTCTCGGATAAAACGAACAAGCGTGGCCGCACAACCCAGTTACACCGAACGAAGAGGCGCCACAAACCCCACCCTGCAGCTGCAAACCTCGTGCTTCCTGCAGCGGCAGTGACTGAAGAGTGGCTCAAAACTTGTACAGAAGGGCGTCCAGTAACGCGAAGCTTGGTGCGCTCAATACCAGCGCAAGTGTCGCAAACCAAATCACACATTTTGACGCCGCATCTGGTAAACAGTTTCTTCTGCAGTGTTTACGACTCGCCTTTATTGCTACTTTCCTGAGTCGCCACTGTCTTTACCAAGAGGATGGGGGTTGCTACATACTCGAGCATGGAACCAGCGACCGATGGCTGCCTTTTGTCATCAGCAAGCCTCGCAGGCCGAGCTGCTTTGCGAGCGACAGTTTCGTAGACTATAGCTCAAAGCAGGATTCACACCTGGGATTCCGAGAGGGGAGGAAGTTCATGACATTAGTGGTCGGCGAAGCCCCCCCTCCGCTACTGCATTCACAAGAGAGGCGAAGTCTGATAGGCCTGGGATGTTGCCAGACGGCAGAGGTTCGGTGCGCGCTGACTACAACGCGTCTGCACTGGCTTCCGAACCCATTTTCCTCGAAGTGCTTAATATTATCTTATGAGTCACAAAGCGTTGTCCCCCTTTCCATGAAGGCGCCTGTTGTGGCCCAATGAGCAAAATCGTCCGCTTTTAGGTCTGAACCCGTTTTGTTGGAGTCGAACGCTCCCCTGCCGCCTTTTTTCCCCGATTCGAGACTCCTCGCAGCCGTTCTTCTCCTGCTGAGGGCTTCCTCGGTACGACCCGTCGGACCACAAACGTGTGCGCTTAGGACATAGGCCGGGAGAGGTTTATTTCGTCGAAGTACTTGGTGTTTTCATATGAGTCACAAGGCATTGACCCCTACCCCACGGCGAAGTTGCCTGGCGCGCGAAGAAATGTCTGCCAACATTGGCAACCTTTGTGCCAGCTGAGCGAGAGGCCCCCATTTGCGAGGACGCCTAGCGCACCCACGCCGGCGCAATAATTCGTAAGTTTTTGGTGATGTGTAAAAACTGCCAGTTCGAGAGGGATGAATTTATGCCTCGTCTGCATTCCTCAAATGGTAAGCGACTTAAGTTTATTCGCGAGTGCTCTCGAGTGTGCCGCTAGGAGGTGGGTTAGAGGGGAGGGGGGTAGGAATGTCGCGCGACTGCTCACCGAGTGGTTGATGCATTTCAAGTACCATTTGTCGAACAAAAAACTGAGAAAAGTTCCTGGTTGTGCTCAACTATATATACTGCATAGATAACAATATGTTGCCACCTCCGAATGCGATTACCAAACCCATCTGCCACCGAATGAAACACGGAAGAGCAGGCACTCAACATGAGCACCATTCACGCGCTTTAGTTGTCCAATCGGTGGTGCGTCACAGTTAATGGTGAGAATAACTGAGAGACCCAATTCCGACGTCCCCGTAAGGATCTCCGGGTTCGCCGCCGTAAAAATTATTACGGTCGCTTGGATGGAACTGAATGTGGAGTCCATCATGAAGTACTTCAGTGTTGTATAGATGTATCGACCTGGGAAAGGTGAAGGGCGCGGTGGAACACCGACGAGTTCAGATGTACTTGCAAGGGTGGCAATGTGGCAGTCATGCAATGCCGACAGGTTATGAAGCCGATTAGGATGACTTAGTTTCCGGGTATAATGACGCAGACATCGCGGAGTCATTAGAGCATGGGAAGTGTAAGACACCTCGGCTGGCAACAATATCATGAAGTTGATGACGAAGAGACCGACCTACTAGCAGCTGTAGTGAGCGCTTCAACCACAATTGTCATGTCATATCCCCAAAGCAGCTTGTTAACAGCAGATGTCTGGACGAGGAGCACACGACCTCGCTGGCGAGTGTGGAAAGCGCCGTATTAGAGTCTACATTGAATAATCAGACGTGCAAGGGGAAAAAAAAAGCCCTTTTGTCTGACTTTCTACATTTGGCAGTAATTTGGGAAGTCCACTTTCTCCGAACCTTGGATACAACAAACGCTCTCTGCGTGACCGTCAGGTTCGTTATAAGAGGGATCGGCAGTAATAATAAAATGTTGCCGTGTACTGCCCTACACGCCTTTATGGTTTTGGCAGTCCTGTCTTAAAGTTTGTAAACAGACTTTCTGAGAAATAAATGCGTTCAATATTATTTTTATTACGAAATTGATGGACTCTTCATACCAACACAGTGGGTTTGGGGGCTGCAAGTTACTCAGGGATGTCACTTAATTTGAGGGGTTTTCACATACACAAAATTTGATTGCACTGGCAGTGTCCCGTTGGGCAGAAATCTTGGGCAGAAATCTCGTATTCTGTCTGAATTCTGCTGCTATTAACATGGAGTATTAATAAAAAAGCTGAACGAATTGTTATAGTCCAGGAGCACTGCTCTATGGAGGTCTTGGACTTTGTTGTATTGGGAGTCAGAGTTCCATCAACGCGGCAGTATTATTCAAATTCAGCTTTCGGCCACTCACTGGAAAGCGTTGTTTAAGTGTGCCGCCATGTTGACACGGTCGTTTCATGACCTGGCAGGCTAGGAACAGTGGAGTTTTCGTAAGCACTTCTCACACGAAAAAGTTTCATTGCCTCCGTTCCTGCTTCTCTCTACATCTGTAGGCTCTTTGACACTCTACTCCAGAAAGCTTTCCCGCTGGCTTGACTTATGGTTTTGGCAAGTGAATGCACCGTAAAAAGCTCACGTTGTGCTTTTTCAATTAGCGTTTTTCTTTTCACGCGCAGGATACTTAACAACAGTTTTCATGGCATTGCCTGTCTTTCTGATGTACTTCAGCTTTTAGTGTCTACTGTCTACAGCTAGCAATTTCAATGTTTAACTTCACATTGATCTCTATTTTTGCTACAGGTTTGCAAAGCTATATCTACCTTTTCTGAACCTTTGATAAACTTTATTTCATTAATCCTGCTGTCTGCTCAACCTCACCTATTGGCTTTGTTCGACTGCTACAGTTGGCTAGAAGAGCAGGGGTTTGGGCGTGTTTCATGAAGATTGATTGTGGCATATTGTCATTGATTGTAAAATGACACCGCATGCAGGAAGCACATGCAATGGCAAACTCAGAACCGAAGCTATTTAATTTTAATGGCTTCTTTTGTCGGATGTCAGCTCAAAAACCAAGGAGTAACAACAATGCAAGCAAAGTGTGGCTAAGGCTGCCCTTTGTGTCTGTTCTGGGCTAATTTATCTGCTGGTTGTTCATTGACATGACTAGTTCGTGGAGCTTGTGAAAATTGTGTATAGCGCTCTGGTGTTCTGCTATCGCCAAAAGGTTGAACAAATTAAATGAAGGATATATGCGGCAATAGAACTGAAATCCCAGCAACCAAGTGATATGATTCAAGGCCAGTTTTTTTATGTCGCCTATTCTACTGGCCTCAATCGTGCAGCTGTGTGTGTGTTTGTCGGGTGTTGAACCTTTCTAAGATACAGCTTACGGGCCGGAATTCTACACTTGTTAAGCCAGGTGAGCATCTGACACAGTCCTTGCGTCGTTTTGTGCTTTCTTATTTAAGCCCACGCCTTTTAAACATGTGGCGGAAACAACGAAATAAAACAGAAACCGCTGCTCATTTCAAAATTGATGCCATGTCTCGTAGTACAGCCCTCACAACGTTAGCCAAAACCAGAATTGCATAGAACTAAGCGATGTCTGCAGATATTCTAGTTTATTATTGTGGATCTATTTCATGTTCACGTCCACTCTCGCCGGTTTGGTAGAGTTGAACAGGCGCCCCGAAACTCACTCTCAAGTTCTAAACTATCGCCTCTTGAGAAACTTTATAATTACAATATGGGATCCTTGCTTAAAGTAATAATATTAATAATAATTGGTTTTTGGGCAACGGAAATAGCCCAGTATCTGTCTCATATATCTTTGGACACCTGAATCGCGCCGTAAGGGAAGGGATAAAGGAGGGAGTGAAAGAAAGGAAGAATAGGTGCCGTAGTGGAGGGCACCGGAATAATTTCGACCACCTGTTGCACTGACATCGCACAACACACGGGCGCCTTAGCGTTTTTCCTCCATAAAAACGCAGCCGCCCGAAACATGCTGGGGCACAAGGAAGGTAGACGGGACGGAGCGCTTTTAAATTCTTTTAAACGAAGTTCTTTCCAATTACAATATGGGACTACTTTTCAAACAGGTAACATTGATAAGAAACTTATCATTCGGTTGCAAGTGCGTTTGATACAGTCACGTGCTCTTGCGCATTTGTTAAATATCGTTCGTTAATCATCATCATCATTAGCCTTACTACACCCACTGCAGGGCAAAGGCCTCTCTCATGTCACTCCAATAAAACCCTGTCATTTGCCAGTTGCGCCCACCCTATGCCCGCAAACTTCTTAATCTCATCCGTCCACCTAACTTTCTGGCGCCCCCTGCTACGCTTGCCTTCTCTTGGAATCCACTCCGTTAACCTTAAGGACCAGCGGTTATCGTGCCTTCGCATTACATGCCATGCCGAAGCCCATTTCTTCCTCATGATTTCAACTGTGATGTCATTAACCCGCGTTTGTTCCCTCGCCCTTATTAGGGACAGGACAAAGAAGGACAATGAACGCCGTTCACAGGTGCTGTGTAGATCGTGCCTTGCCTCTTTTGGTGGCCGTGCTGCACATTTTTTTTCTAAATAAAGATTTAATTACACTTCTCACTAGATATCATTCGTTTCATTTTCATCTTGCCTAACTGGTCTTTCTTCTACATCTACTTGCCTGTGTGGAAGTCAGGCTTAAAATTCAATCATTTAAAATTCATCAATGCCAAGAAAGCCACCTACCTGCCCCTTCTATTCGGCATGCGTCTTCTTCATCTTGTTCGGCAGATTGTGAACATTATGTAAAATTGTTTTGCCCTCTTCTGTTGCACAGGCCTCTCACTGTCTTAGTCACTTGCTACAGTTGATCTCTGACGCCGGCTGTTAAATTTTCCCATACCAACCAACTAAAGCTTACATCGCGCGCTTAGCTATGCTGCCAACCTCTTCATGGGAGCAGGACTCTTCCGTGGTTCCTGTGTGGTACAGAAATCACTATGCCCAGATATTTCAAAACCTCTAGTTGCAACTCGTCACAACGTTTAACTCCTGCTTGGTGTGTCCAGGAGGCATGGTTTACATTGAATATGATAATGGTCTAAAGAACGAGAAAGCATCAATTGCCATTAAGCCAAAGTTCTCAGATTTTTTTTGCAAAATTAACACACCTGCTTCCTTCACATACGCAACTCATATTTGCTATTTTTATTTTTATTTTTATGCATTTTTTTTTCATCTTCCTCCTCCCATCATCATCATCACCCCCCATCGTGACCCTCTTGTTTCTCCTCTTCCCGTTGCCCAGTGCAGAGTAGCAGGCCAGATATTTTTCAGACCAACCTCTCTGCCTTTCAAGTCAGTAAACCCTCTCTCTCTCTCCCTCTCTCTCTCTCTCTCTCTCTATTGAGACAAGTATAAGTGACATAAATGTCATGCATGCATACACGCAGATTAGCGGTAAATGGCAGAGACAGCATCCTGAATGAGTGTACGTTTGCATCCCCTGAGATTGTTTTTGCATTTTTTTTAGAATTTAAGTGCATAGCATATTAGCTCGATAAATCAAGAAATAGAAGAAAGAAGTAATGGGTTACGGCTAAAAAAAGAGAGAGAAGCTCAATATTATGTGCAGTCCATTTCTCGGCAGTCTTAACGTCAAAAGCTAGCAAGCTTTTCACTGGCAGGTCAAATAAAACAGAGCGATAGTTGTGGCATGACACGTGAACAAATATTTGAAGATAGTAGAAAATGCGTGTTGATTAGTTTACCAATTTCCTACGGAAATTCATTGGGTAAACGAGTGAACTACTCTAAAAGCACAGGTATGTACTGCAGCCGATTACAAGCTTTGAAAATTTAGCATTACATTGCTCTAGGTGGCGCAGCATGACCAGCTTTGAAGGCGGTAATACTTAACTAGAAAACCGAAGGGAAAGTAACAAAGCCTTTACAATGACTATTGAAAGGGAGGCAAATTTGTCAGCCTTTCAGACATAGACGTGGTTCATAAAGCGAGCGAAATTCTATTCCGCTCATCGAAATTCTGAGCCTGGAATAACACTTTTGCTACTGAAACTTTTTACTCTGTTTATAGCAGCGTGCAGAAAAATCGTGAATGAAAAGCAATAAACAGCCATTAGTTGCGGCTGTCTAAAGCATTTTGTGTTTGTTCGCATGCATGCAGTCAGACCTAAATATTAATGCTGCAAACAACCGTAATTTTCCAGTCTGCGCGGTAACCAATGCCTTTCTTTATGCCCTCTGTGGTGCACACCTGTAAGCAACAGCTGTACTGGTGTCTTCATGGGAGACATAGACCTGCTGCCTGCCAAGTAAAGCAGACCCGATCACCTATTTCTTGCATGTGGTACGTTTTGTTATACTAAGGTCATTTTTATGTGGTTGGACTAACATTTTCAATTTTTTTTACTATAAGTACGGTAATGTTTTTCTGGGGAAGAACAATTTTTAGTGCTTTATTTGAAGGCATTTTTTTGCTTTGCTCTAAAAACAGTGTCTGCATTGAAAACCAATGATAATGATCTTTTTATTCCTTTAGGGTGAGTTTTATACTATAGTTCTACTATGATTGCTATTAACAGTTTTATCTCCCGAAGCTGCATTATCATAGCAGGCATTGCAGGGATAAGTCATGTTTTCACAATTCACTTACACTTAGGCAGTCGGCGAATTGAAATACACTTTATGCATTCCTTCAACCCCAGGCCCTCTGCTCAGAGCAAAATGCCTTTAATCTGCAGACAACAGGCCATATGTCACAGGAGAGGGGCAAAAGAAAACATAGAAACATGTTTTCTTACAAGCCTTCAATTCGCACACGCTTTATCACTACAGAATGCGAGGCATTTGCATTTCTTTTAGAGTTCTTATCACTTGTGAGTCCTGCAGCATACGCAGTTCGTAAACTACGTCTATTTTATTAGGATTACTTAACCACAGAAATAAAAGAGCTAAAACACACCTACACTGCTCGGTAGGACCTTCCTTATGTAACCGCCAGCTTTACCTTACCGCAACTACAGAACAACTCAACGCATATTTACAGATAATCTAAATATCACCTGAAGTCCACAAGACGTGAAGGTAAATGTCTTATAATCGACTGATAGCATTGCATTAGCCTAGCTGCAGGAGGACCGCAAAACTGCAAACGGTTATATAAAAACTTAGGCATGCTTATTTTGAATGTCAAAATGTCTAGCTGTTGATTACTCTGTCTCTCAGGACTCACCCCCCCCCCCTCCCCTTTCCGTTACGGGAACGGCATTTCCAACGAGTAAATTGATGTTGATGCACGGGAGGTAAACACTACTACGAATTATCGGTAGGTTCAAGTTTGGATAGTGGCAAGACCACGCACTTTACTTAAATCGGTGCACTCTAAATGTAACGAAACGAACCGGCGAGTTAATTCAGGGTAAATCACTGCTCTAAACCGCGGTTTTTCTGGGTGGCCGGGCCGGTCAGGAGAAGAGACCTTTATGGATGGTACCCAAAAAAAGGGGCGTCCATCTTGCTTTTGTAGGCGTAACACACTGGCGGTAAGCATTGAGGCAAGCTAAAGACATTAACTGACGTGATTAAGCGTGTTTCGGCGCAGTCTTGAGCTGGGACAACCTTAGAACTGCATATTTCGAGCAGCAGCAGGCTTTATTTGTTGCAGTAGGTTGTTTCCTAGCGACAGCCATAATTTACAACAAGCAGCGTAGGTAGAGACAGTGGTGTTTAATGGTATTCGCTGCTTTATTTCTTACACTTACACTTTATGTTTTCGTTTTGTTGCCTGAGGTGCTTAGCAGTTAACACGAATTTATGCTAAGTGCTGTAGCGAAATGCCGTATTGTGTCGTCTAAAAATGTCCTACGTATGTAGTGCAAGGTCAGTGTCGTTGCTGGGTTGTAATGTTGTTTTCATCTTCACCGAATAAAGCACTCTTTTCATTGATGCTGGTGCGGCTACTTTTCGAATGAGACCATTCGCTTCCTGAGGCACATTATTTCGAAACCACACCCTTGCTTTCCATCTCATTTCAGACGATAGGAATAAAGGAAGTGCACTTATATGCTTTGAAATAAAAGATGAGATTACACAATAGAAAAATTTAATTGCGACTACAACTAACATCATAAACTGCACTAGTAGAATCCTAAATGCGCGGTTATAAATACTTAAGTGACAAGTATAATTTTCTGGATATGTAGAAGCACGTGCACCTGAACAAGAGAGATTTTAAATCATCATCATACTCTTGATTAGCACAGTCATTACATATGCGAGGCAAACGATACTCCCCGTGATTACTGTTACCCTGTTCCCGCCCCAATTAACGTAATTCTTTCCCTTCAGTCTTGTTTATATGGTCTGTCCACCTCTGTGTCTGCAACACCAGGCTAGGCTTACCTTCGCTTATAGTCTACGCGGTCATCTATTACCTATTCGCGTTTCATGTGCCGTTATGTTAGCTGCGTCGTTTGATTTCACATTGTAGTAACTAAACTTTGGTTCCAAATATGCGTTCCTCTGATAGCAGGAATAACACACGGGACGGCCTGCGTTTTTCCGGATCGAAGCTACATTTTCTTAATTTAGGAAGTTCGGTGATTTCCAATGCCTTAAGTGATGATAATACAGCCGCAATAGTCGTCAAGAAATGCGATACATAACCAAACATTACAAAGAATGGGTGTCGCTTTGAAGCACACCTCTTGCGGCACGTGGTGGACGGCCTGGTTACTGCGGTGCATTTAAAAAATCTTTATTTCCATCCATGTCAAGAGCTGCGCATTTATGACATGCGTATTATCTCTGTCTGCCAATGAAGATTTCACATTCTTGCCTTTCGGGAAAGATGCAGTTATTTCCGGAGCTCGGTTGGTACTGGAGTCCGATTTAATGTTTAACATATTTGGT
Organism: Amblyomma americanum; assembly: GCA_030143305.2. Taxonomy (NCBI): domain Eukaryota; kingdom Metazoa; phylum Arthropoda; class Arachnida; order Ixodida; family Ixodidae; genus Amblyomma; species Amblyomma americanum. The sequence continues at coordinate 107,787 of JARKHS020001106.1, forward strand.
TGGTTCTCATATTATTATTCCCGTTTGTCGTTTGGGCAGCGGTTTCTGTCCGCGATACTTCTCCTAAATATTTGAGCCAAGATGGGTTCATAGAGACACGTAATCTCACCTCCTCGCTTCATTTGTGAAGCCTGAAATGAAATAGGAACATTGCGTCAATGATATAACGAAGTTTCATGCTAGAAGTATGTATAAGTAGCGAAAGAAATGAAGACATGGTACAAATCCTAATAAGGGTTGGTACAGTGGAAACCTATACAAACTTACGCCACACTCACAGAAACGCCAGTGCCTGACACAAAACTGCGCTCCTGCAAGCTTTATGATAAAAAAAAGCTATATGGCGATTACACAATTGGCAGTTCGAATGAGGACTACTGGCACCTTTTTCTTACGGCTTTTGGGAGTAAATATGATGCGGTTTGATCTCGTATTTATTATTAAGCAAGGCTATCTGGAACCTGTACGTACTTGACAATCTTACTGTCTTTCATGGTTTAATTGGAACTTACGCACCTGCACCTGCACCTCGCGAGTCACACGCGCCCTACACTAGGCCTCAGCCCGTTCCTCCTCACGTGAACCCTTCAGCAGTTGAGACGTCCTGTCCTCTGCCTGAAAATTGAAATTTGACTTTTGAGCAAAGGAAATGGCGCAGTAATTGTCTCACATGTCGGTGTACACATGAAGCGCGCCGCAAGAGAACGAAGGAAGGTGGGAGCAAGAGAAGAAAGTAAGAGGTGCCATAATGAAAGGCTCCGGGATAATTTAGACCATTGGGGACCTTTAACGTGCACTTAGATCACACAGCTCACGGGCGCCTTCTGAAAGGAAAAAGGCACTGTAGTTGCCTCACTTCTTAGCAAATACCTCAACCGTAAGTGCCTTAGGGGAAAAGAGGAAAGTGGGATTGAAAAAAAAAAACTGAGAAAGAGGTGGCGTACTGAAAGGCTCCGGAATAATTTCTCCTTCCAATTCGGAGCCCTCGGCTCTGATTTAGGGGCTGCTTCCTTTGCCTGAGCTTTTGCATGATGTTGAGCCTCTGTGATACTGAAGCAAGCTTCACACGCGCATTGAAAGACCAGTATTTACAAGATTTTAACGTGCACTCACATTTCACAGCACACTTGCGCAAAAAGGCGCCTGTGTGCTGTGCGATTTCAGTGATTTCATCTTTCACTTCCTCCTTTCTCCATTCCTTACGGCGCGGTTCAGGTGACTACCGAGATACGGGATACAGTTACTCTGCCATTTCCTTTCCTCAAAACCAATTTTAAATTTCCAACGTATGTACTTCGCGAAGACACCGTTTCACCAACTCGACTACTGATCCGGAGTTCCCGGGTTCGAAACCGACCGCGGCGGCTGCGTTTTTATGAAGAAAAAACGCTAAGGCGTACGTGGGCTGTGCGATGTCAGTGCACGTTAAAGATCGCCAGGTGGTCGAAATTATTCCGGAGCCCTCCACTACGGCACCTCTTCTTCCTTTCTTCTTTCACTCCCTCCTTTATTCCTTCCCTTACGGCGCGGTACAGGTGTCCAACGATATATGAGACAGATACTGCGCCATTTCCTTCGCCCCAAAACCAATTATTATTATTATTAACCGATGGCAACGTCCTAAACATAGCATAGGAAAAAATTGGTAGTCGAAGAAAAGAGAACGCCGCAGTAACGCTCTCATTCTCAGTGGACTCCTCAATCACACCGAGAGGGAAGGGAACAAGGATGCAGCGAAAAACGAAAGGGATAAAGAGGTACCCTAGTGGAAGGCTCCGGAATAAATTCTGAAAATAAGGATATTAGTGAGTGCTGACAGCGCACAGTACATAGACAGCTTTCACGTTTCGCCTCCATCGAAACGCAACCGCTGCGGCCAGATTCGAAGCCGGGTACTCCGGCTCACTAGCCGAGCGCCATAACCACTGAGCCACCACATCAGCAAGTGGGCCAGAATTAGTCCGGCACCCTCCCCTTACGGTACTTCCTTATGTCTTGTTATATCCCTTCCCTTAGAGAAAAATTGAATTAAAATTGGTTTCGTTGAAAGGAAATGACACAGTAACTTCCTCACATGACACCTTAACCACGCCGTAAGGGAAAGAATAAAGGAGAGAGTGAAAGAAGAGAGGAAGAAAGAGAAGTCGTAGTGAAATTCTCCGTAACATTTTGGACCACCTGGGGATCTTTAACGTGCACTGACATCGCACAGCACACGGGCGCCTTTTTGCGTTTCGCCTCCATCGAAACGCGGCTGCCGCGGTCGGGTTTGATCCCGGGTACTCCGGCTCAATAAACGAGCGCCTGAACCACTGAGCCACCGCAGTGGGTTCCCTTAGGGCCTAGTTGAGGAGTTCACAAAGAAGTGACACCTTTAGTGCGCCATTTCTTCAGACGTAGTTCCTAATACCTCACAGCATGCTTTAAGTGCCCAGAAACCGCTTATCATATATAGGCCGGGAGCCTTTGCCTTATGAATAAGCGCTCTATAATATGCATAGAAACTGCCCACGTCCAGCCTGCGCTTTATACTTGTGTATAACACTCGAGCAGTGTGCAACGGGCCATGGAAACGAAAACTTTAAAGCAGCCCATGGTTTCCAAACAAAATGTTAGTATCCAACTTGCTTGCACGTTGCTGCAGCTCTGATTCTGCTCAAGAATTCTGTCTAAAACCTACAAGCTGTGGCGTTAACTGAATTGAACTGATGTATATTTTTGTAGAGAAGAGTGCAACTCCAAAGCTGTGCAAACTTTTGACGCAAACTTCACATGAATCTTTTTGCCTATTGTGGATCATCAGCATAGCGCTCGGTTTAAGATTCCCAGTTAAAGAACTGAAGCAGAATCTTCCATCTGCACGGAATAGGTAGAAGGTGTTTACAAGGAGATATCAAAATTCAGCCAATGTAAAAGGGCCATACAGCTTTTAGAGCAATTTGCGCGAAGTGAGGTGGAGTTCATTTGAAGAGAATAAGAAATATTTCTATGGCAAGCCGAGGAAGATTTTATTTACTGCAGAACAGTAAATGACATTGACATCAGCTCTAAATATCACAGAACAGCAAAAAAGACCTTAATGCACAAATAATGATTCATCGCCATAGTCCTTTACAATGTTCAGTAACAGCTTCAATCACGTAAAAAGATATCTAATGCTCGGTAAGTTCGCTGAGGTGTGTTTTTCTTAATTAGTGAAAGTTTGAATATGTTGTTAAGTGGGTGCGAAAATTATGCACGAAAATAATAAAAGATTGGACCGTTTTGAACAATTAAAAACAATTTGACGGGTCTGCAGCAAAGCAATTGTGGTAGATGATTATTTTCTCTGTATGTAAAATGACATCGCTGGATTAGGATAACGCAGAATATGTAATACAAATTTTACATTAACGTTACCCCTAGACGGCATGGAGTATCGGACATTACATCATGAACCGATAGCATGTCTCAGTGCGGGCTTCAAAGAAAAAAAATGGCAGAGTATGTCCCAACTGAGTGCGGCAGTCAATCCCTATGAATCGTTTGCACAGATGCTTTGCTCGGATGCTTTTCACTCTGTAAAACATTGTGGAGCTTTGGTTTAGCAAGTTTTTCTCGCTTTGTAGCACTTGCCTTAGCCGCCAGTCTTCAGATGGTGTGCAAGTCTCTTGTGAACTGTTGACAGGTTGCGAGAACTCACATAAATTCAATCCTCCTGCGCTAGCTTTGTCCTGATGCTTTGAGCACGCTTGGTGCGGGCGCGGCACGCCTCTGCCTAGGATGGAGAGCAGTCCAGGCTGCGCCGCAATTCGAGGGGAAGTAGATTGAACTGATACATGCAGTGAAGTGGGGGCCATGTTACCTTTCGCATCTTTGTCTTGTCATATTCGCAACGTAGATCGGTGTTGTGGAAACTAATGCAAACGGACATACTCAGTTGGCAGAGAAGAAAGAATTATGTTGTTAATATTGCGCTTACGTTGAAAATGTTGGTTGAAAATGTTGGTTTAAGCACGTTGAAGAAAACGTGCTTAAAATACAGAAGAGAAAGTGGCCTGGGGTCTGATCCTTATAGAATACTCAGAGGTTTAGTGCTCGCTCAGTGCTCTTTTTCGGACTGGCCTATCTGTACGCTTCCCTTTGTGGTCAGAGATGCGAAATGCCGTCATTAATGGAGCGCCGTTCTAACAGCATTTCAAATGGAATGTTTTAGCATAAGTGTTAGTAGCAGAAAACTTTATTGACAGCCTTGCTTAAGCGGTCAAGCAGCGTCATGACTCCCGTTTTAATTTTTACGCTGATAGAATATTCTCAAGAGGCTGTGACGATGGAAGCAAACTCAATAGCAGCAATGACCTGATGTCATTCGGCGCACTATGCGCATAAATAGATATTAGCTGGACGGAACCCGGTGCAGTGGCTCAGTGGTTAAGGCGCTCGTCTAATCAGCCGTAGTGCGTACTGAGTTCCAACCCGAGCGCGGCGGCAGCGTTTATATGGAGGCGAAATTCGAAAGGTGCCAGTGTGCTGTGCAATGTAATTGCTGGTTGAAGATCCCCGGGTGGTCGAAATTGTTCTGGAGCCCTCGATTACGGCAGTTTTTTTCTTCGTTTCTTCTTTCAATCCACCCCCCCCCCCCTAACCTTTGCCTTACGGCGCGGTTAGAGCGTCCACCGAGATATGTGAGATGTGACAGTTACTGCGTAATTTCCATTCCTAAAAAAAAACATATTTTTTCCTCGACGGGACTGATAGCAGCAGGCGCACATTAATTGCATGATGATAAGAATGCGCCATTGTTGTGTTGCATTGAACATTTAGGATCGCAGCAAATTTTAGAGATAATGGGGCAAATACCTTCAGTCCAAAGAAATATCGCACAGGCTGCCGCGCAAGATCAAAATTGCTAAAGGGCATTGAGGCTTGCCTACAAGGCAAGCATAGCGAACACGTCCGAAAGGACTTGTTCAGATATTAATTTGGCTACGGGTCCTAGGATGGTACGCAGTTCTCTTGTTTTAGCGCAGTATGGTTGGCCTTAGCTGGGCAATACCGTTAACATACTGTGATTAATACAGGGTCTCCTAGCCAACATTAGCCGCTGTTCGAAAACATTCGAAGCACTCTCAGACAAGGAAACCAAATGTATGTTGCTGGCAATTGCATGATACAAGTCACTCTGGATTTTGTATTCTGCCTAATTGCATTATTACTGGACTTTCATTAACCAACTTTGCAAGCAAAGGAGTTCATGAAACAGTCACACTCAGAAAGTTACAGAACAGGCTGAAAAACATCCGTCTAAACAGTTTCGAACTTTCCACCTGTTACGTACTAGTTTTTTCCGCTCACTGCAAATGTCCGCGTATTACAAAAAAAAAAATACCGCTTGACATGAACGCCTGCGGGCCGCGATTGCAGTGCTCTCAAACGTTTCACGTATGAACAAATAAATCAGTTGGCGGGGTGTGCTACCGCCTAAAAGGTGACGGAGCAGCGATGCAGGCGCTCCCAGTGCGAATTAGGCAAGCGATATGCATCCATCGCAGCAGTTCATGACAGCGACAAGCAAACGCAGCCCTTATCGCTTTCGCTGGCTTAAAACGGAGAGCTGCACCGGATTGTGAGCAGACTGACCGCCGTGGCAGGTTGCAGTTAAATTCAGAATTACTCGAGAGTGTTCACGACACCTTGTGACGTCATCAGAGCCTGCTCAACAGGTTGTGAGCAACCTACTGCCTTCACAGCAACCTAGATACAGAATCAAAATCAAACATCAGAAAAAAATGTGAGACATGCTAATCTAGGCACCGTTGCAGCATAGAAGAAATCTGGTACTGCACCTGGCATTCCGAATGTTCCACTAGAGTTGTGGCTTGGGCATGATCTGGTTTGCATCCCTGGCTGCATCCCATAATCATGCGAATGTTGATTGATGGACGGAATATTCAAAGGAGTTGACGGGACGATACAGAAGTTGCACTAGATTTTCTTGAAAAACTAATCCAGCGCTATATATCTTAAGACGAGGGCACAGAAATTCACAGGATGGGCCCTGTTTACGATGTGAAGCGAAATTAACTTTTAGAATAAGAATGAGGTAAAGGGATTTGAAAGGCACTAGTGACGTGATAAATAGAACTTTGCCTATATTTCTGAAGAGGAAGAGATATAGGAGCTGAATCTTACGGATACCCGCATATGGAGCGCAAACGTGAAAGCTCACACAAAGCTTGAGCCGAAGACAAAGCAGAGAGCTATGGAAAGGAAAAGCATAGGTGTAATAGGATGAAAGACGAAGACCGCAGAACAGATAAGGGAACTCGGAGCAGTGATATCCAACTCGAAATCCAGAACAAGAAATATCATGGGCATGGAATGCATTGCAAATGCATGATAGCCAATGGTCCCTTTCTGTATCGAAGTGGATTTCAAGAGAGGCTAAGAGCGGCTGGTGTCGAAGAATATCTTGTCTGTGGATGTTGTTAAGAAGCCTAGAAAGATAAATTGAAGATGAATATGAATATACGTGCATGATGTTGATAGCCCGTGCGGCATTCGAAGTATGGCACTCCGTCTCGGGTTCAACCATGACCTTGAAATGCAACTATGTGCTACGTCGTCACATTCGACTTTATCTATGCTGTGTCCTGGGGGCATACTGACGAAACAAGGCAGCCTTGTTTTAGCCGCAGCTATCTCCATTCTTTATCACTTCATTGCTCCAGCGCTGATGGCTGCGTGTGCCTTTATGATTCCTTTATCTCCTGTTTTGATTTCTTCAGCTGTAATTAATGCGCACAACGCATTACTGGCGGTCCGTTTGATAGCTGTCTGGCGATCCGAGCACTTCCTGTTTCTGCCGCAGTACAGCCACTTACAATAATCCACAAGCGCTTCGCCAATTCCTCGGCAGTGTTTACTCCAAAGGAGTGCTAACGCATTTGGCAGCATGTTGCAACCACGCGCCGAGCCTTATGAAGAACAAGTTGGCACACATCTGGCAGGGGAAGTACGTATGGAGCGATTACGGGAGGGCGCGCTACAGTCGACGACAACTAATATAGCGCCAGGTATGAGGCGGACACTTCGGCACGCGCACGGACGGCATTATTTAATCTACAAAAGCAATGTTACGAGAGGTATCGCTGAAAAAATCTTGCCCAAGCATTTCAATGACAATCAGAACACTAAGAGATGCGCTCAAGCGGAGACACGTGCTCGCAATAAATTTTTTCGCCGACAATTACCTTTCCAGAAATCTCTCATGCATGGATGCAATGTGAACATGGGCGTATATTGTAAATGAAAGCTGAATATTCAGTGAACATCATTGATGTAGCAATGAAGAAGATATTATGAAAAAAGAAAATGCATGTGACTCGACTACATCTGCGGCAAATGGAGCCATATGAGCAGTAGATGGCACAAGAGCAATGGCCTCCGGGAACAGCGGCGCACGGGTTCCCGCGCTTCGCAGCGTGCAAGGGTGCGTCCCATCACGCGCTTGCCTATAAAATAAAACATGCAAATTGCTTCAAACCCCCCAGTTAAGGAGTGAAAACTAATACGATGTGGCAGAGGGACATTCATAGGCTGAAGAAGGCACCGCTGATACGTGCTTCATTTAGCAGTCTTTTTTGTATTGTCGATATAAACCTGACCGCCGTGGTGGGTCATTGGTTATGGCGCTCAGCTGTTGACCCGAAAGACTCGGGTCCGATCCCGGACGCGGCAGTCGAATTTCGATGAAGGCGAAATTCTTGAGGCCGGTGTACTGTGCGATGTCTGTGCGCTTTAAAGAACCCCCGGTGGTCTAAATTTCCGGAGCCCTTCACTACGGCTTCCTTCATAGCCTGAGTCGCTTTAGGACGTTAAACCCCCATACACCTAAACGTAAACCTCTCGATATAAACAGATCAGTAATGAAGAACGATTTTGCAGAATCATCACGTATGATGGTGTCATTTCTGTTTCGTGGTTAGGGTTATTTCAAGGTCTGAAAACATATCTCAATATGAACCGAGAATCGTGATTAGGTGGAACAGTTTTCTCTTCACTACGAAATGTGCTGCAAATCCTCAAAGTTTTCATCTCCAGTCATTATCTCTGTGTTGCGAGCGCTAAAATGTCCTAAAATACCTTGAAAGCTTAGCTAGAACCATACCCTGAACTAATACTGTGCACACGTAAAGCCATGCTACTAAAATGTCATTAAGCCTGGGTGTTGAGAAACGGGCAATAAAAGAATTTCGTAAGTTATCTCTAACGCCTGCTCCGCAGAAAGTTAATACCTCGTAGACCGGAGACTAAGAATATGCATTGCTTATGCGAGCGTGTGTTATATCAATAGCTTTAATAATCTCCCGACAGGATGAGAAGTGCACGCGTTCATTGCCATTGTCTCTTCAGGCCAAGAAATAGGCCCGATTCAAGAGAACACTTTTCATTCATTTATTCCTTCATTGCTGGGTGTTTGCATTTTTCTTTTGACATATGTCATACTGCCAACGAAGATAATAGCAACGGCTTTAATCATTTGTCTCAGTCCTTCTGCGCTATTTCTTCGTTGCTTTAGTTTCTATTGTTATTGAAAAAATATACAGGTTGCCACTTAAGTGTGCCTGAGAGTGGAAATGCGGGTCCTTCCCTGTCCGCGCTTTCTCTCTCCATTTCGTGCTTTTATGTTATGGGGAGTAGGCTTAACTATGTCGACGTCTATGGCTAGTGTGATGCCTGATTCCGCGACGGGCGAACTATGTCAACGTTCATTGCTACCATGACGTCCAAATGGCCTTCGCGGGACTCGAACCCACGAAATTTATGGACCTAGAGCAACGACCAATGCTGGAATCGAACACACGACCTTCGCGGGAATCGAACTCTCGACATTTGCGGGACTCGATCCCTGACCGTTTTTCTCTATTGCTATCATCATCATTACTGTCATCATCACTAACATCCCCACTATCATGTTGTAAACTTGGAAGCGCAAAAAACCGGACGACGGACAGAGTAAGGGAACACAAAAAACAGGTTCACGAGCCCAAATTCGGCATTCAACCTAAGGTACCCGCCCATGAACTCCTCGCCATCAACAGGACTATTGCCTCAAAGGCAAAAAGCGAAGACCAGGAACGTTGCCTACTGGACGGAGTGGACTGCTTAAAAAGGTGTGCTAAGTATCCCATGTCCTGTAAGACTGGTTCCATTGATGTCTTCTCCGTTGTAAAATATTTTAAGGACAATGATCTTAGCTTACTTCAGTCTGATAAAGAAGGCATGTTTGTTGTCATGCCTAATGGCCTCTTTAATGAAAAAGCTCTCCAAGCGGTTCACAAAAATTTTGTGCGCGTTAAACGAAGCCAAGCCAGGCTGAAAACAAAATTCATTGCCTTTTGCAGCAGCCTACATTTGTCGTCCTTGGCAACTGCCATCAATGCCAGCTCAAAGAATTCCCTGGATGTTTTCTTCTCGGCAAAAACGCACAAACCGGATATGCCATTTAGAACTATTGTTAGCGAGAAGGGCTCGTGGCAGCACAACGTCAGCCGTTTCTTGCTCAGCAAGCTTAAACACATTCCCGTTGATGACCCCTTTCTGATTAAGAAGTCACAAGAAGTTGCCGATTTTGTGCAGACCAACGATCGGATGGATTTAGCCTTTTCCATTGATATACAAGACTTGTTTTATTCTGTTCCACATGCTGAGCTGTTAGCTTCGGTCAGAGAAAGCATTGAAGGCTCGGGGGCTGTGGCCTTCCAGAACTCAGCTGGAATTTCGGTAGATAATTTTTTAAGATTACTAGAATACTACTTGCAGGTAACTTTTATCTCTCATGACAACCAGTTTTTTCTGCAGCGTAAAGGTATCTGTATAGGCTCGTGTGTAGCTCCGATTTTATGTGACATATTTTTATCTTCAATTGACCGCCTTCTTGCACAGACTTTTCAAGGGGGGCCAGTTTTTAAAGTTTTTAGATATGTTGATGACTTTTTAATTATTTTAAGACCAGGGAACTCTACATCCCTTGACCATATTGTTTCATTGGTTTTAAATACTTTTAATCGACTTGGGAAAGGTTTAGTTTTTACCCATGAACTACCTGAAAGTCAGGCGTTGCGTTTTTTAGACCTCAAGCTTATGTTCTGCCGAGACCATATTTGCTGGATGTACTCCCCTCGAGCCAACAAAGAGCTCCTCAGCTACGACTCGGCTCATTCCAAGGTGGTTAAACGAGGTATTGCGTCGCTTTGCCTGGAGTCTGCGCTTCAAAAATCTTGCCCTCATAAAATGCAACAGAGTGTCAATGATCAGGTTGAGCGACTTCTATCTGCAGGCTTCCCTGGCCCGGTCATTTCAGCTATTGCTGAAACCCTCCTGCAGAAGCACAAAGGCGCCCAAAAAAGGTCTGAGCCCCCTTCTTCGACGCCGGTGGTGGTCCCTTACGTACACCAACTCACGCACAACCTAAAAAAAGTGGCTGGCAGGCACCGTGTGCCTTTGGTGTTCTCAGCACCCAATAAGGTATCTAAGCTATGCCCCCGCATCATGGGTTGTGCCGGCAGGGGCTGCAACAAAAAACATGGGATCGCCTACACCAAATGTGCAATAGGAGTGGTGTACTGCATTCCCCTCTCATGTGGGGCTTCATACGTTGGCCAAACTGGCCGCTGTATTAATGACCGGCTACGGGAGCATGCCAAAAACATAGAAAACAAAGACACTAGTGCTAATCTCGTGCGTCACATTGCTTCGTGCACGTGTAGGGCAAGGTTGGAGAAAACCACGGTTCTAGGCAAGAGCGGCAATGATAAGGCTAGGCTCGTTCTAGAGGCTTATTATATCCGAAAGCTGTCCGATCGTTGTGTCAGTGACACGTCTGTACACGTTTATTCATCGGAATGTGCCTTTTTAGATTCTTTTTTTGATTAACTTGTGCGCATGTCTGATGTGCGGTTTGTGTGATGTGCGGTTTGTGTGCCTTTTCCACGCGCATGCTCGACAATTCTGTTCCTATATAACCCCTGTACCACAGATTAAAAAACAGTTGGTAGTAGCGCTCGTGAACCTGTTTTTTGTGTTCCCTTACTCTGTCCGTCGTCCGGTTTTTTGCGCTTCCAAGTTTACAACATGCATCACCAACTAGCCCGGCAGCTTGCTCTCCTGAACCCCACTATCATCAATGCCATAACCAATTATCACTATCGCTATCATCATGACTATCACTATCTGTCTCTAGCACCATCGCTATTCCTATCTAACAATATCACTCTCAGTACTTATCATTAGCGCTACCAGTAGCTATCATTATCACTATGTGTACCATCACATCACTGTCCATCTCTAGAACTTTCAGTATGTGCAGATATCATTATCACCATCACTAGCATCACTTTCACTATCTCTAGCAAGAACTCTCACTATCAGTAATATCATTATCACTATATATCACTCTTTTTTACTATCTATTTACTATCACTGCTATCATCACCTATATGCTGCTGATGAACTCAATCATCTTTTACATTTTATTTTTATTGTTATAAACTTGATTGACAGCTCTTGCGGACACCTTTGCGGACAGCTTCCATCGCTCAGATTTGTTGTGTAAAACTGGTGAATGTATTCCTGAATGTAACCGTCCTAACCGGCGCTATCGGTTCTAGAAATTTCCATACATTCTGTGTAATTATAGACGGCAGACGAAGGTCGAGAAGCAGCGGTTCTTATTATTTCATGTAGGTATATCTTGTGGACATCTCTCTTATATATATACTGTTCTCCTTTCAAGAAAGGTAGAATTATCTTTCGCTCTTTCACATATTGGCGTTGCCGAAACAAACTTAAGATGACATTTTTTACAGATATAACTCGAGATATTGAATAAACTTGCCATCTCTCAGTCCTAAATTGAATTCTTAAATGTTTCCTTTCGGTTAGCTGCGCATTTTATTCATTGTGGCCCTAAAAGAGTGCAATTTTCGTAGAAGTATGGGGTTTTCACGCAAATTGAAAGGCTGAATAAGTAATGAGAAGTTTTTGACGCAGATTATTATTGAGCTTGGCGATTATTAGTGAGAAACGCACGAAAGCTCAATAGTAGACTTTTTTATTATTGATTTATTGGTTTGGGTTGGTTTATGGAGTTTTAACGTCCCAAAGCGACCCATGATATGAGGGACGCCGTATTGAAGGTCTCCAGAAATTTCGACCAACCGCGGTTTTTTAACGTGCACTGACATTGCACAGAATACGGACCTCTAGAACATCGCCTACATCGAAATTCAATCGCCGTGGCCGGGATCGAAGTCGCTTTTTCACGTCAGCAGCTGAGCACAATAACCACTGAGCTACCGCGGCGGCTATTTATTTATACATACTGTAGCCTCTCGCGAGGCTATTGCAGAAGTGGAGTAAAATGAGAAGAAACAATGCAAAGAACACAAACAAGAAAGCAGTCATAAAACATTAGGAACAGGCTTGTAAGAATTGTTCTAATGATGATGAATGCATGTTCCCTGCTACGGAATTCGAAACTTCAACGGTATGAGGGAAAAAGCTGCACTCAAGATGTTAGTGGGGGCATAAAAGGGTAGGAACATGGATAGGAGATGCTGTCACCTTGTCGATGAAGGTTTTTTAAATATCAGATAATTATCTAGCGAAGAAAAACGAGATGAATTGATTAAAGTATACATGAATTTGAGGCATTCAAGATAACGTTCGGGAATAGTAGTGAGGCCTAGATAGAGAACAGAAGTCGATGGAGAAAAATCCATATGAAATTTCCTGCATACAAAGCGCGGGTATTTCTTATGCACCGATTGTAGTTGTTTGATCTCAAAGTGCTTTTAGGGATTCGAAACAACAAAATCAAATTCTAGGATGGAGAAAATGAGTGTTTTATATGTTAGAAGCTTGGTTTCTTGACGAGTAGGGAGCAAGGTGCGATGTAAGTATCCTAGTCTTTTAAGGGCCTTATTGCATTTGAACTTAATGAATTTTCACCACGACTGTCGTGAGTTACCATAAAACCGAACTATATGTATTCGTATACTCTGTGTAATTCGACTGTATGAAATAAATATCTTAAGAACGAAGGCGAAGAACGTCGTGAAAATGGCACACAGATGTTCTTAGAGAAGTTAATATTCACTTGCCACTCCTTAGACCAGTTGCAGAATTCAGCGAATGGATTGTTAAGGAGAACATGATCAGCTGGTGATTTAAGTGTTCGATATAAAACGCAGTGATTGGCATAAACGCGTGTCTTCCCTGAAGCATGAAATGGCAGATCATTAATATACAGGACGAATAGATATGTACTCAATAGAGAACCCTGGAATGAAACCCCAGATGAAATATTAACTGAAGATCAGTTGGCTGAGTTAAACCGTGCGTACTGGGAGACGAGGAACATCCGATATCCAGTTCAACAGGGACGAGGTTTTAGTGTAGCGGTCAGCTTGAGGTTTAGTTTAGGGAGTGAATCTGTGAATCTAGGAGATCTGAATTCAGACTGAAAACGTTCATTCATACATGCACGCGAGCGTCTTTTGAAGTGAAAGCTTCACTACGCTAAGTAAAGCCACTCTTCTCGAGGCACTAAATTTGACCTTCTTTGACCTTGAACGATGCAGAAACCACGTGATGCTTCGACGTCACTAAGCCGCCGCCGGCGAAACCGAGCGCTCGCCTCTGTTCCTATAGTCCGTTTGCGTTCATTGTATTCATTGGCGCTGACAACGTTCTAGACTCCGATGATTTTGAGGAAAGGAAGGGCGCGTATCTTGTTCTCGGGTCAGTGGACGCCTCAACCGCACTTTTAGTTACGTGGTGGTAGTCAGAGAAAAGTGGGCTGCATGCATTAGCGATGACAACGTTGTGGCAGACACGCGGCACTGCAGCAATAAGCCGCAGCTCTCAATGAGTGACCAACCTCTCGCAATCAACCATTAATTTAACAGCCACCTGACAACGTGGCAGGGTGGGCGCGCTGCCTATCCAGTGTGCGGAAAGCACTCAACGTTACAGACGCCAAGCCGCGCCTACTTGTCCTATACACCACAGCTTTCGCTCTCTAACCAGGTTCAGCAGTAGTTAAACCGCCGTTAATTTTTGTTTAGATATTATCTGCGTGCGGCCATAGCACCGACTTCGCGTTTCTACTCACCATTCGGTTAAGCGAGGAGAAGCAGAAAATTCCTCTGTGTCTGGCGACAGACCACTTGCTATGGTCCTCTTTACTGGAGAACTTAACATCTCTGTCTGGTGTACTCACACCAATGATGTTGACGTCATTGACATTGTACTTTTTCGAACAATGCATTTTTAGCGCTCCACCGGCGCCATTTTTCCAGGACTGGACGATTATGCTATCGTTCATTTGTTTTCCCATATCTTCTTTGTACACATCTGGAAGGTTTGTTAGAGAAATATTTGTTGCATTTTTTACTGTCAACGCACATTTAGCAGCCCGAACTGTATTTTTTTTATCTCGCAGTGCCAGCAGCCTGAGTCTATACGATGCCACTGGAATCGGTGCTTGGCTATCATTGTGCGTCTGAATCCAACGCGTCCGCGAACATCTGCCCAAAGGCAAACCTACCCAGGAGGCACTCAGAAATGAATAACATCTAGAGAATAAAGTCGAACATCTCTGAATATTCGGCCTTGGTTTATGCAATCCAGAGTAGCCTGTAGAGTAGCCGTACGGTAGAGCCTTTCATATTTATAGAACTGCAGAAGAAATATTTCGTCCTCAGTACGATTTTATTCTTCTAGCTTTACAGGCTCTACATGTGGTAACTCATAACTTCAATACCATGAAGAAGATACAAACATACGCACTATTTTAGCTAGGACTGTCAAAAATTTTCAAATATTAAGTGTATAAATAGAACGAAAATCTTTTCGGAAACATAGCAAATTACAGTAAGTTGCTATATTTGGTAAATTACTGCTTTGGCTGGAATATCTTGTGGTTTTTACCCATGGGGAGCTTGAAACCATTGAGAAGAGAATGCCGCATCAAGTTTTATTTATCGAAGAAAAAGCCGTCCTCTAATGACCTGTAGCGAGGAAAATCTAAATGTTTTTCTCTCATGAAACCGAAACTTAGTTGAATAGATGCGCAGGGATCGCGATAAAACTCCCTCCGCTGGTGACGGGTTGCAGTGCTGACAGCACTCGAGTCGAACTACCTGTGGCATTGTTCTGCGTCACGCAGGTTAGGTATTCTATGGTACAATAGAGCAGGTAGTTGAAACCAGACGCTGCCGTCATTGCAACAGGTCATTCGCGGACGTTCCGTTTCCAATGAACCCCATGAGCTCATTTTCGGTTGTGCTTGAAAAAGAGCTTCTGAGTACTTCGTACGGCAGAATTTTACAAAATGACTGTTTCTTAGTTTTCAAAAATCTTACACCGTCGTCCTGTAAACAGCTTCAACTTCCCCAATTTCATTAACGATTGAAGGAGTTATAAATTCCAGATTATGTCAGGACGGCGCGACATCATCTAGAAGCTATGCACCTACTAGTGCAAACCAAAGTACTTCTTGTGTCATAAAATTTAATGCCTAAGCTATTAATCATTTCACTACCTGAAATTCTTTTATGGCAACTAAAGTCCGTCCCAGCTGAGATATTGATTTTAAAAAAGTTTTCAGTTCTACTTTCAATTGCAATTCTTTTCAAGCTTTCTAAAGTGTTCGCGGAAGCTTCTTGTATTATGCCCATTGTAAACAAAAGTTCCGTTTTTTTAGCACCAACCAGGAGTTTTTGAGCGCAGTTATTCCGTGTCCATCGTCTTTAGTCGAGAAAACATATTTTAGCCGGAAGAGGGGCCTACGGTGTTACACCTCGTTCTCTAGCGGATTGTACAGGTACTAGAGAAAATGCCACATGAGAATAAGGCTCGCGCGAGAAGGGGAGCAACACATCTTTCGCAGCATATTATGTGGTAGTTCATGAAAAAATAAGCATCGCTTTAGCTAAATCTCAAGCTCCTATGAAAGATGTGTGTCAAAAAAAAGGGAAAGTGGGCTTGGGCAGGGCATGTAATGCGAAGGCAAGACAACCGCTGGTACATGAGGGTAACGGAGTGGATTCCAAGAGAACGCAAGCGTAGCAGGGGCGGCAGAAGGTGAGGTGGGCGGATGAGATTAAGAAGTTCGCAGGCATTGGGTGGGCGCAGGTGGTAAATGAGAGGGTTAATCGGAGTGACATGGGAGAGGCATTTGTCCTGCAGTGGATGTAGTTAGGCTGATGATGATGATCATAATGATCATGAGGATCTCTTATATGTGTGAGAGGTTTTATAAGAGCATCAAGAGGGACAGTAACGTGGAAAAAGTGTAACATTACTGTGCTTTTGATATTCACTTTACCTTTCAAATACAAAGGAGGTTTTGCAATGGCTAGTACTGGTTTGTTCCAGATGGTTTTCAGGATGTTAATCTTCAGGTCTTTCTCGCCCCTTGTGTAGTTTTTGTTAAGCACCCTCCAGAAGTCCTTATATTCCTTGGCCCATGGTACCGGGTTTGTCTGGTAAATATTCGCAGCCTGTACTTGCAGGTGCTGAGCTGGAAATAAAGGTTTTTAAACAATCGCTTGAAAACATATATTGATCATTACGCCCAAAACTTTGTTTTGTGTAGAATGTCCGACGGAGACGTTGGGTGGCTGCAGTTTTTATCCGGAACGTGAATTTAGTCTTCTGATAAGAGAACAGCTCTAATTGGCTTCCCATGAATTAAATAATGTTTCTTTCTCAAATTTTCGGCTGTATCGGGCACATTATGGTAGTATTGCTGCGCGCTTTACTTACTGTGATAAATGCTTTCTTCAAGGAAATGTCGAACGCTTTAAAATATTGAAAGAATGTAAAAAACTGTTCATTTTACGGCACATTATTTAGCAAACTTGTGTCCCAGGCACAATAAGATACGTTTCACAAATAATAAACCAGTTCGTTGAACAGACGTGCAGTCCCTGTAAACAAATATTATCCTGATTGTATCGATAGGTAAATATTAGTTCTCAAGATCAAGCATTTTCATTATATTTTTGCAAGTTACAGAAGATTTTTCTGTGTGTCCTAACACTCAGTCAGTTCAGTCCAGAGAGGACAAAACTGTTCTTGCCCAATTGTAACCTTAATATTCCCAGCCATGCTTTCCGTCTTAACTAAACATTCAAAACTATTTAGGTGGTTATATTTGTTTCTTTATAAATTGTTATAAATGTCTCATGAGCCTGAGCAGTACTTCTTGCCGAGCTTAATGAAACATTTCGGTTACTAAGAACAAACTCCACCAACAAAAATATGAAAAAAGCACAACGCTAGGGGCATAGAGATTATGAACACCAGCACGCCCTTTAAGCTTGGTTTCCTTTATAGTCCTTTCTGTTCGTCCAATTCGAAAGTAATAGACGACAATTTTAAGTTCATTCACAAGTAAAAAAAAAGACTTCACTTTGTCTCTGCACATATCAATTCTGTTCTTTTGCACGGCTACAGATTTATTATAGATTTTTTTTGCTTAATATCAATAGTAATCGTCACGGTGTTTCCGCTTCTGTGGAAATAGCTTCCGTAAACTTCGTAAAGTTAAATTCAACGTTA
This sequence comes from Amblyomma americanum, assembly GCA_030143305.2. Classification (NCBI taxonomy): domain Eukaryota; kingdom Metazoa; phylum Arthropoda; class Arachnida; order Ixodida; family Ixodidae; genus Amblyomma; species Amblyomma americanum. The sequence goes on from JARKHS020001106.1 coordinate 125,400, forward strand.
ATATGCACCCGCTAAACGTATTTGGGTTTGCATTTGTTTAACTAATTTTACTGACAATTTTTAACCTTTTAGGAGATTTCTGTACTCAAAATGTTGCGCACCACCCATTTAAGAAATTAATGCATTTTCTCTACTAAGAGAAAATATATTTTCTCCTTCCACTTATGATCTCAAGCCTCAATATTTGTGTAGTGCAGTAACACTGTAACAGTGTACTGACACTGTTACTTTCTCCTTCAGCTTGCCATCCAATACTTAATGTTGAAAATATTCCATGTGCTTTTTTTTTTATTCGAGAAGTGTGCCATGAGGCATAAGTTGAAAAAGGAAAGGGGGGAAGGAATGCACGGGATTGAAAGTTAAAAGAAGGAGTGAAGAACCGTTGCGCTGAGGTAGTCGCAGAGGTTGTTAATGAAACGGTTGTCCATTGTCCACTTCACGAAGTCACTTTCGCGGTTCCACCGCAGGCCCACCTCCCTGAGGAGCCGTTTTCTGATAGCAGCCGTCGCTGGGCACGTCCACAACAAGTGCCGCACATCACATATGTCCGGTGCAGCGCCACAGTGAGGGCACCTGTCAGGTAGTGGCAGATCTTTGGCACGCCACCGATGACGGACAGATGGTGTCAGAGCCGCCCCTGCCCGAATCCGGCGCACGGATACCTCCTCCTGCCGAGTAAGACTACGGGGGAGAGGGTGCGAACACGGAGGAATTAGAGCGCGTGTTCGCTGGCGCAGAACTTCGGAATCGGAAACGTGGGACAGGAACGGATCTGGGGGAAGAGGGGAAGGTGGCGGATCGTCTAATGTATGAAGATGAGTCATAGCATCCGCTTGAATGTTATGTGGATCCTGGGCATGGCCGCGAATCCAGTGTATGCGCACAGGACATGGATACTTTGCGCAGAGCACATGAATAGATTGTGAAATCTGGAACGTTCGTCGAACAGCCTTCAGCTGTTTAAGGGCGGCGCGGGAGTCGGTGTAAATGTGAACTGTATTGAATGTTGGAACGAGCGGAAGGGAAGCAATGGCATTGTAAATGGCTTGAAGTTCCAATGCCAGGGGAGTGCACGTATCCGCAGTATACGTCGCGCGAGAGTTGAGATGCGGATGAGATGGACTATACACAGCAGTAACTCCCCTCTCTGCAGAATGAGATGCATCCGTGTATAATATGCACCCTTCAGGCAGATACGCTGCTGATACCGACGGGGAAACAGTGGGGCGATTGTCAGTGAGCTGGCAATAGGACCACGGTGGAAGTGTCTTTAAACGATGAAGTTTGAGAGACTGTTTTCGAGCTCTATTTGCCACCCGTTGGTCGATGATCTCACTGAGTGTATTAAGTTGGGCGAACTCCTGTAGCACAGGTATGGGTGTTAAACGAGGCAGATATGTTATGACGCGCATAGCCTCACGATTGATAGCTTCAAGGGAGTCCCACTGTCTGCGGGTGAGACGTTGAAATTGAGCCTGATATACTATCCGTGGCTGAAGGATAGAGCGCACAAGCTGGCGGGCCGTATGAGCACGTGCGCCACCAGAGCGCATAGCTATGCGACGAATCAGACCTAGAGTAGCGTGAGCCGATTTACGGGTGGCTGTCAGCCACGGGGTGCCAGTCCCAGATGTATGGAGGAGAAGACCAAGAATACGAACAGTTTCTACCTGAGGAATCAGAGAATTATGTACCGTAAAATTTAAAGGGGGAGCTTTCCGTAAGGCGGCTTTATTTCCAATTCGAATGAAACATGATTTAGTAGGAGAGAGTGTTAGACCCAAAGGTGGGAGGCGAGATGTCAATACATCCAGCGCGTGTTGAAGGACCGACTGATGAATAGACGCATCTGGATGACAGCACCACAAGGTGATATCATCGGCATATGCAAGCACGCGGATAGAAGGGATGGTCTCTAGGGCACGAACCAGAGGAATTAAAGCCACATTAAATAATGTGGGGGCGAGAACGGAGCCCTGCGGCACTCCTCTATTGGAAGTGAAATTACCAAAGGGCTTTCCGTGGACACGCACGCTGAAGGTTCGATTTGCTAAAAAGGCGTGAATGGAGAGGAGGAACCGGTGAGGGAGACCAAGAGTTTGAAGGGAGGCAAGAATGGCAGAGTGAAGGATGTTATCATATGCCTTTGTTATGTCTGTAGCGATTACGGTTCGTACAAGGTGACTCTGTGGAGAGTGGTCAAGCACGTCAGCAGCCAAAGTAGCAAGGCCGTCCTCCGTTCCAATATGTGGGCGGAAACCAATTTGGGAATCTGGGTAACAATCATGGGATTCCAGCCACCATGATAAGCGTGCGGCTAGAATGTTTTCATAAAGCTTGCAGATGGTAGGGGTAAGGGAAATTGGACGAAGGGCCGAGAGAGATACTGGAGGCTGACCTGACTTGGGGATTGGAACCACAATAGAATGCTTCCAGTCTCCCGGCATGACGCCAGAAAGCCACACTTCGTTAAAAGTATCAAGTAGGGTTTCCAAAGCCCTCCCTTCCAAGTTACGGAATAAGGAGTTAGGTATGCCGTCGTGCCCGGGAGTAGTAGTAGTTTTTAAACGGTCAATGGAGGCCAGCAGCTCTGCCATGGTGAGGTCAGAAGTAATCCCATCGGGGGGCTCTGTTACCGATAAGTCAGGTGGAGACGTAGCGGTGCAGTCATGGTTTGGAAAAAATTGACGGGCCGCTTGTTGTGCAAATGTGTCCTCATCCACATTTAGCGCGAGGCGAATGCTCTCTGTGTAATCTGCAACCTGAGAAGGGCGCTCCATGGCGTGAAACACTCTCCAAAGATGTCGATTGCCCTGCGTAGAGGACAGGCGGGCACACCATGCAGCCCAGCGTTGCCTGCCTAGCCGCTTTGCATAGCGCCGCGCCCGTGCGGTAGCGCGGTGAAGAGTAGGAAGAGCCGAAGGGTCATCGGGGTGACGAGTAGCGTAAAGATCCGCCTGGCGACGAAGAGCCCACAGATTCAAGAGATGTATGTCCGGGTTTGGGTCATCTTCATTTACAGTAGTGGTAATAGTGTGAGTAGCGAGAACCTCAGATAGAGTAGACAATGCTGAAGAGGGGTTGAATGTAGATAAATGATTGTCTGCGCGTACAGAATCCCATGATGTTATTCGTACAGTGCGGCGTATTTTCCGTAGACGCGTAGGCGTGAGGGAGATAAAAATAGGGCTGTGATCGCTACCCCAAGTATCAGAATCAACAGCCCAACGAGGGTTACCGGGGCCTAACCACCAAGTCAAATCAGGTGAATACGGGCCACCTCGTGGGCGGGTAGAAGTATTCGGGTGGTTTAAAAGTTGAAAGGAATGATCTGAAAAGCTCCCTTGGATGTGTGAACCCCTTGAGGAATCCGATGGGTAACCCCACGCAGTGTGTGCGCCGTTGAAGTCACCGCCAACTAGAATAGGGATACCCGAGTTGGTAGAACGTAGAAAACGAACCCATCCCAGATTGGGAGATGCGGAGCCAGGACGACTATAAAAAGAAACTAGAATAAGGGGTGTGCGTGCAGGTTTTACGAGAAGGGCGACAACCTCTTGACGTGTGTTGCACCACCGTGAAAGGTCGAGCGGTGTGTGCGGAACTGAACTGTGAATATAAATTGCAGATTTACCTGGGCTGAGGGAGGAGGCGGTGCAACGGCGATCAGGGATAGATGGTGAATGGTATGCGCAGAAACCTGAAAGGCGTGGGAGTGCATTATGCTCTTGCAGTAGGAACGCCCATGCCCTCAGCTTTCCGTCGCGAAGGCGGATGTTCACTTCAGAGGCCTTATTAGCGAAACCGCGACAGTTCCACTGCACCACCACCGATGATGATGCGCTATCCATGACGAGGCCGAAGAGCTTCCACGATGAGGGATGTCACCTGCTTCATCAGCGCTAATATCTTGTCCACTGTCGGGGTAGTCACGGCTAACAGGTGGTCGGCACCTGATTGTGGGCCAGTGCTTACCCTAGGTGATTCCTCTGATGATTGCTCCCGAGTTATGAGAATTCTTCGAGAGGATTGAGAACGACGCTGTTCCCGGCGCTGGGTGAGTTCGTCTAGTCGGCGGCGAGCCTCCGCGATTGCATTGTCTAAAGCTGTGTCTTCATCTGTAGTATCCACATGTGATGGATGCACTGGACGTTTGGGCGTACCATTTGATCCGGGAAGGTGAGCCGCTTGTGCATATGTACGCTGGCGAGGAGGCATATGGTGAGCAGCAGGCTCAGATAAAGGAAGTTCAGGGAAGTCGTTGTCGTCACATGCGAGAGCTGCAAAGCGATTACTTGTAGGAACATCCATTTTTGCAGGCGACTTGTGAAACTTCTTCGCTTGCTTCTTCTTTGGACAAGCGGGGGAGCGAATGTCATGGTCCGGCGATTTGCACAGGGCACAATGAGCTGTTGGTTCATTCATGTCGGCCACAGCTGCTGGATTAGGGCAGGTATTTTGCATATGTCCTTCTTTGTGGCAGTGATAGCAAAAAATACGACGAGGTCGGAAGGGCTGTGGTTTGACGATCGCACCGTAGTAGGTAAGGTACTTCGGGAGAGTCAACGGGCCTTGCAGGATGAGCAGGTATGAGCCCCGGCGACCCATAGGCCGTGCTTGCAGTACAACATGAGTTGAGCAGCGAATATTTGCGCGCACCTCCTCGGGAGGGCTCGTGCTGTCGACATGATAAACCATGCAGCGGAGTGTGTCAGGACCAGATGCAAAATATATTTGCACCGGGACATGCTTGCTGTCATCCAGGGGGATCCGCGTAACTGCGCAAAGTTTCTGGGCGTCCATCAAGGATGACAAGTTTACCGTGATGGTGTTCGATGGGCGATGGACGACAAACCCGCAGTAGTTCGAAGAGCCAAGGGCATGGTCAATTGTGGCTTGAACATTCCGGGCAGGGATGGCAGTCATATCAAAGCGCAATGTAGGCTTGATGCTATTACTGAATGCAAACGCTCCGCGTGTTCCACGTAAGCCACAAGACACTTCTCTATAGGATACAAATTATGCACAATTTAGTTGGCGTAATTTAGACTGTGGAAGAGTGGTCCGCATTTATTGATGTAGCCCCATGATATGTGCTGGAGAAAACAGCGGCCAGCGGACGGACGCGTCAGTTCTGCGAGGCAGCCATGGAAGTTCTCTGAAGCGCTCCGCACTTCATTGCCCTCAGCACGCTGGCACGCGAGGTGGCGCTACAAAGCCCCCTCCTAGTCCTTTGGTCGATAAAAATAAAGCTAGAGAGATGAAACAAATTGGAAAGGGGGAAGGAAATGAGAGTGATGGGGGCACTAGTACTGTTTACGCGTATGTAGACCAAGCCCGCGTTCAGGCCATAGTCCGATGACCAATCAGGAAAAACCAAAATTGATGTTCAGGAGGTCGCTTTTCAGTAAAATGCAGAGGTCGGCTGGTGGGTACCGCTGGGCTGGGAAGCGCTAAAGCAGAAGTCATTGTGGGGACGGGCTGGAAGTCCGTAGATGTCGGGAGGTAGAAGATACAGCGGAAGTCGCTGGCGTTGGCTGTATTCTGTCTGGGAACTCGGCATACAAAGCCTGGCGAACCAAGGCTGGTGAGACAGTCCAGGTCTGGCTTCTCAGCAGCATTCACCCCGCGTTGCCGGCAGCGGCGCCTGCGTGGCTTAAACGCTGGGAGCGTCACAGCACTGGAAGTCTTTGAAGTAGGCAAATGTGCACGACATGCACGTGGCTGGGAATGATAGGTGCCCTTTGTAAGTTGCGATTGAGAAAAGTGTAGGCCGTGGCCTGGCTCCACACGCAAACGCCGTGGCGACAGTCGGTGAGTGTGGACCGGGACAGCGCGTACTGCAGGGTGCAGATGATGGAACACTTCAGGCGGAGACTTTGGCGTTGCTGTGAAGACGGCTGCACGGTGGAAGTAGCCTTTGAAGCTTCCAGGCCGGGCGTTGTGCGATCCTCTCCAATGTGCGGGAGAGCCTCAGCGATTGAGCCACAAGGGTAGAATGACTTGTCAGGAGGTTTGCGTTAATCCGGCGACGCAAAGGCCTGCGACGCATGTGGCAACGAGTCTTGGATGGTGGTAGGAACGGAATGCGTCAGGGCGTAGAAGGACTGCTCACGAGACAGCACTGGCTCCGCTTGTTCTGTCTTGGAAAGCTTAAAATGCGGCTGTCGTGCGAGCGCGAAACCGTAGTGCCAGATGACGGCCGCCTTGAGGTCATCGTACAGAGTGGGCCGAAGAACTGGCAACAAGAGTCGCTGGAACAGACCACACGGTAGGGGCTTCTTGGCCAGGTATGAGCGGATGGCTTGGCTTGCGACGCCGTGGATCTAAAGAGGGGTCCAAGCAGCACAGGTAATCAGCCCAATATTACAACAGGATGGTTCCATCCTGATCCTTTGTTGGGCCGGCCTTTGCCAATACGATTCAATGTTGGACCAATTACCTGTGCTGCTTGGGGCCTCGAGGGTCGCGAACCAGAGGTGGGGGGGGGGGGTGTCGTTGATGTAAAAAGGCGCTAAGTCGTGCAGCTCAGCGAAGTCAGTCTGACTGCAAGGCATTGGAATGGACTCGCCTTGGCTGGATAAGGCCCAGTGTGACGTGGCCATGGCGTCGTAGGTAGCGAAGGAATGGCTGTAGGGGTGAAGGCGGCGTGATTACTCGCGTCGAATGTCCGGAAGTCCGCGATCACCAGGTGCGGAAGAGTGGTCGACATTTATTGGTGTAGGCCCATGGTGCGTGGTGGAGAAAACGGCGACCAGCTGACGGACGCGTCAGCTCTGTGAGGCAGCCATGGACGTTTTCTGAAGCGCTCTCTGTTTCTTCGTCTTCTACACGCTGGCACTTGAGGTGGCGCTATAAGACTTCTTCCCGAGAAGAGCTAAGTCCTACAAAGATGCAATATTTTAAGTGTAATTGAAGTACGAAATTTCTCTTTGAAATTAGCTCATTAAGTTCTCTGCCTTCTGTCCCTATGGACGATCTTGTACATTGCTAACCAAAGAAGTCCCATTCGCGGTAATATTATTTTTCGAATGTGCTTGCGTTGTGCAAAGAACTTAACAGTTTACTCTCGTTCTGATGCACCTGTTCGAAGTGCATTTTAATACAAGCGAGCAACCAACGGGATCGCGATTTCTGCCCACATCCCTGGAGGTGCGGCGCTGTTGCTCTAACAAGAATACCTACAATATTTTTGCATCGATAGCTTACAGGATGTAGGCGGCTTTTCGTGCCCTCTATACATTTCGTCGAGTCTTGTCTTCCGGTTGCGACGATGTTACATTGCGTATTGTAGGGCCCGGCAGCGGCGATGTATTTCGCGCATGTTTGACCAAGATCTCACCATGTCACACGCGAAGAGAAACCCTAATTTTACTGTGCTTATTAGCACTAGCCGAACCAGAGAAACCGATAAGGTTTCTCGAATCCGTATCAACACATAGATACAGGGTGTTCATAGGGCCTTTCGGTAGTGAAAACCTTTAAAAAAAGTGAAGGCGACTTCGTAACTGAAATCAGGGAAGCGGCACAAGCTGGAGCCGAAACTTTAGCCGCCATTTATTGAGGTGAATGCATTCTAGTCAAAAATTAAACATTGGAGCGCGCGAATTGGATTCCGAAGGAGCGGAGATAAAGCACCTTCCTTTCCTATTACCTAAATCGACTCGGCCATTATCGCTCGGTGTTGTGGTATCTTGTAATTCCTTGGTATTAATACAGCGCAATTCACACTGTGACATTGTCCTTCTTATCTCTTAGCTCATACATCTGACTTTTGCCCAAGTATTTATGCACAGGAAGACATCATATGCACGCTCTAGGAGACAAGGGGGGCAACATCATTACCTATTGAAGAGATAGTTAAAGTAGCCGAGGATTGCTACATAGATATATGCAGTCAAGGTAGCAGTCATGGTAACAAAGAAAGAGGCAGTAGTGCAGAGCAATCTGTCACCCCGCCGTTTGCAAAAGAGCAATTAAAGAAATGTTTAAAAGTGATACGAAGAGGGAGTGCAGCTGGTGATGATCAGGTAAGAGCTGATCTTTTGAAGGAGGGTGCGGAGATTGTGCTCGGAAATCGCGTTGACAGCTTGTCGATGGAGGCGAGACCTTAAGGCGCCCGCGTGCTGCGCGATGTCAGTGCACGTTAAAGATCCCCTGGTGGTCGAAATTATTCCAGAACCCTCCACCATAGTACCTCTTTCTTCCTTTCTTCTTTCACTCCCTCCTTTATCCCTTCATTTACGGCGCGATTCAGGTGTTCACCGATATGTTATACAGATACTGCGCCATTTTTGTTCCCCAAAAACCCATTTTCAATTTTTTTTTCAAAAACTGGCCACCTTGTATATACAATGCCTCAAGACGTGGACCACACCGTAATCTTCGAAGTACGATAGTATTATCTCATCTCTTTATAAAAGGGATATTAATGGCTTGAAAAATTACAGACTGTTTAGCGAACTTTCAATTGTCTAGAAGCAGCCGACAAAGGTAAACGTTAAAAAAAGCATAAGATCTTAAACTTCGGTCAACCTAAGGACGGTCAGATTTTCTGATAGGCTACCAAAAGTGAACCATATTTCTACTATTAATCAGTTCATAAACAAATGCGTTAATTTTAACCAACCCCTATATATGTCCTTCGCGGATTACGGTAAAGCATTGCACGCATTCGAAACCTTAGCACCTATGCAGGCGTCACTGAACTAGGGCGTAGAAGCGCCATAAGTGAAACTACTAGGAGAGACAGAGAGAAGGAATTGTAATGGGAGGAAAAGAGGAGACGTCGGCCGGTGGTACACATCACCCTGGCTTGCTACTCCATACTTATGAAAGGGGAAGCGAAGGAAAGGGAAATAGCGAATGCAGGTTGATGATGGAGTTTCATGTCACGATGTCCACACACACACACAAAGGCTGGCGCTCGCATAGCGGTGATTAGGCGCGGTGAAATTCACGTCTTGAACACACACCGACGCATGTGATTAACACACACTAGAGTAGGGCTCCATGAACACCAAATGTGCACACTCACGCATGATGTCAGAGCTGTCACTGTGTATGCACTAACGCAGTACGCTGTGTAAAGCATGTAGGCAGTGCACAGGCGGTTACAGACTTATATCCAAGCCTGTTTCCCATAAAAACTTGAGCACGGCCTTCGTCGCACACCACTCATGAGCGCATGTTGTCCTGGCGCCTATAAAAGATTCTTCAGAGGAAGGGCAAGAGTCCAGTTGCCTCACGTTCTCTTCCAGTGTTCTGCTATTATCAGTGTAGTTCGGGCACTCGCATACAAGGTGTTGAATAGTCTCTGGAGTGTGGCACTGTAGGTAATTTGAATTAGTTACTATTCCGATCTTGTGAAGGTAGTTCAGCAAGGCGGAAATTTGGGCGAGTTGGTAAGTATTCTTCATTTTTGCTTGCAGCGCTACAACACAAACAAACGCTGACTATCAACTGTTTTTTTTTATTGAAGAACGAAAGGCGTATATATACAGACAATTAAAGACTTATCAAGACAACAAAAGTTATCTGGAAGGCACGAGGGAGGTCAGAGAGTGCTTTTTCGCGTTAGTATTTCGTTTCGTGTCCCGTTCTTGTTGCGCTGTGAGCGAAAATGCGAAGGTATAGTGTTTAGTGTAGGCAACGCTAAGCCGTAACTGGTAGAATAAAGTCCTTTGACGTCGCGATACCCTAGATGGCAGATGAAGTCGTGAGCAGGCGTCAGGCTTACAAATGCAGTCCCGTTGAAGGCTCGAGTCGTTCCAGTCCAGTTGCATCGCGTCATGATTTAAATGCGCCTACAAGGCTTCAATGTCAGATCTGGAAAGGGCTATTTCAATGGAAGCACCATCAGAATGAGTTAGCCGACCCTCGGCAGCAGCACGCTCGTTTTCCGCTATGCCGCAATGACGCGGTGTCCACTGAAGCATTATGATATGGCCGCAGTGAAATGTCTCAGCTAACAAAAGCACATTCTGTTGAAATAGCTGCTCGCATGTTCTTGGTTTAAAAAATGTTTGACCTGTAATGCCGATCTCGAGTTGTAGAATATGGTACATTGCTGCGAGGACTGGTGATCAATATAACGGACGGCATCTCGTATGGCTGCCAATTCTGTTGCCGCATTTGTTTGCAATTTATGCATTGCATTTTATGCATTAGTCTTAAACGGTGGCCTAAGGCATTTTCGGGCACTATTACCGCTGCAGCTGAAGAGGAGGTCGTCTCCGATCCGTCCTTAAAAACATGGGTGGAGTCAACATACACAGATGCAACGTATGAGAGCGCCAGCTGTTTCAGACCGACTGGTGGCATGTGCATCTTCTTTTTTATGCCTGGAATGGTTTTACGTATGTACGGTTTCGGTACTGGTCGAAGTATCACCTCCGCAAACTGGTGGGGCATTTAGTTTGTAAGCACCACATTGCACTGCATCCAGAGGGCTTTGGAAACGGCTGAATCTGGAAGCACAGTACTAATATCGGTCAACGGGTGATCACGATGCCCACTCAGATGTCGAAATGCACACGAACTGGCTCCTGTTGAAAATAAAGTTGCGCTGGGCAGGTCTCGACCTCGTAAAATGTGCCCCTTGTAGAATTTCCGCATGGTAAGCACAAACATACTCTTAAATCAAGATTAAGTGCGCTTTCAAGCGTACGCAGGCCTTATAGTCGAACACCCGAGAGAACGGGTGCACTGTATCTGAGAAGACCGACCACCAGCGACTGGTACACGTGAATTGAAGAGCGCTCGGATGGACTCCAGGCTTTGCCTGTCTTACACCACACAACGTTTGCAAAGCTGTCGAGTGCTTTCTTGAGCAAAGAAATGTGCTTTATCCTAAACAGGTCACGGTCTGTCGTAACACCTAAGAATGTGTGATGTGTTACGTATGGAACAATCTGTCCATTGATTGTGACCGGATACCACGTCCTTAACTTGCGTGCGAAAACCAAAATTACGCTTTTAGTTGGTGAGTGTTCAAGTCCCTGACGGCGCAAGTACGCAGACGAAGTGGAAACCGAATGCTGCAACCATGCGTGCACTTGGGGACGCGTGACACTTGATGTTCATATGAAAACATCGTCTGCGTTGACGGATATTGAAACTGTGTTCGGTAGTTTTTTGAAAAGGCCAATAAGCACGAGATTAAACAGCATTGGACTGAGCACTGCTCCCTGAGGATCACAACGAGCGAAATGCAGATGTGCTGTGTCTCCTTCAAGAGCCTCCATTTATGCTGTCCTGTTTGTCAAATAGCTTGAAATCCAACGGCGCAAGACGTCCGCCAATACCACATTCATCGAGTGCATTTAATACTGCATCGTGCTCAACATAATCGAATGCGCTCTTGATGTCGAGGAAAAGTGCAGCAGTCATTCCATAGGGGCGTGTTTCATGCTCTACCGTCGACACAAGATCAACTGCACTGTCGATGGCAGACTGGCCTTTGCGGTAAACCATCATTGCGGAAAGGTATAGTCCAATTTTTTCAGGGAACAATTCTAGACGGGTTTTTACCATACGGATTACGAGTTATTATTACCTCTCATCTAATGGCCCTAGAGGGCCTTTGAGGTACAAATAAATAAATACACCTTATCGACTTCCCAATGCAACTTGCAAGAGTTACTGGTCCGTAGAATGTTAAGTCCAATGGCGATTTTACTGGTTTCAGCAAGGCCACAATGCGGCTTCTTTTCCACTGCTATCGAACAGTAGCAGATGCCCAGGACTGCTTAAGCAAGATTAAGAGGGCTTCTATTACCTGTGTCCCCAGACGACGCAACGCGCTGTAGGTGATACCATAGGTCCTGGGGAGGGAGGAAGCGTGCAATCAGAAAGCGCTGCTTTCAGTTCTTGAATTGTGAAGGGAATGTCCAGGCGATCGTCCATTGTGGGAAGCGCACATCGATGCTACCGAGATGAAGAAGCGCTTCAGGCAGTTCTAGAACAGAGGTCTGCCGCGAGCTCTAGATGTTGCCGCTTTTCATGAAGTGCCAATGCGCGGGTCGAGTGTTGGTGCTGGGGAAATGTCGGCAGTGCTCGGAAGATGTGCCAGATTTTGGAGAGTGGTTGGCAGGGATCCAGCTTGTTGCAAAACGACCGCCACCGTTGTCTGCCTAGATTCTCTGAATAGCGCTGTATTTGCTTCTGGGCACGTCAAGAGGCCTGGAGATCCGAGGCATCTTTAGCCCTTCGGTGTTTTCTTTCTGCGCGCCGACGAATCGCCCGAAGCAGCGCGTAAATCGCACCCGCTGGAGCTGTGTAACTAGGCGCTGAGATGTTGCGCGTTGCATCATGCATTGCAGCAATAAGACGCCGCTCCACATATTATGAGTTAGGTTCTCACAGCTCTTTTCTAGAACACCGCAGAAAACACTCCAGTCGGTACAGCATATTTTGGCGTGTGGAAGATGGTGAAGCCACCGTAGCTGCACACATGTCGTTATGTGGTCTCTTCTATAAGTTCAATATCAGCACACCACGTTGCGTACATTAAGAGACCCTTGGATACGAATGCCAGGTCCAGGCAGCTGCTATAGGTAGTTCCGCGCAAATAGGTTGGCTTGCCATCAATGAGTAAAACAAGAAAGTGGCTGTCCTCGAACATTCGTAACAGCACATCCCCAGCCATGGTGATATGCATTGAAATAACCTCTTATTAAATGGGGCTCTGCAACACTGCCTAGTAGTAATTTTTTTTCGTATGGCATCAAATAGACCCCTTGGTGGGATGTAGGCACCTATAATAGAGATGGTGCGCCCATTCAAACTCACAGTGATTGCAACATACTCCTTTCTACTGCTTCCAGCAATTTGATGCCGAACGTAAGGGAGGTCGCGGCGTATGCATAGTAGTACATTCCTCAAATGTCCAGCCGCTTCAGAGAGAAAATTCTCATAACCTGACAGTGGAAAAGATATGTGATATTCGGCTCACATATTATAAGCACTGGAAATCGGTACTTGAAAATCCTCTGCCTGAAATCTGCTAGGCGGCCTCGCAGACTTCGAGCATTCCATTGAAATACTGCCGATCGAAAGATTCTCCCCTGTAGTGGTGTTGCTGACGACAGTAGAGCCGTGATTACTGACTGCTGTTAAACAGTGGCAAGCCCCGGTTCGATAGCGTCTAAAATTTGGACGGCAGCCGTAGCAATGGGCTTATCCACTCAAACAATTATCAGCTGTAAGGTGCTGATCAGTGGTTTCGGCGTCGCCCTGATTTGGTCATCTGTTGTAGACACACCCGCGGACGCACAGGCGGACCTTTCACAGGGCTTACAGAGCGCCGTGGTAGAGGTAGCCAGTCAGCAGAGTCCTCCTGGGTGACGGGCCAACTTGGCTCTGCGTAGCTCGAGGCAGTACCCTCTGCGCGGTAGAATGGTCTAGGAGATATTAGGAGATATCAATAGCAGCTGTACAGCGGCCTTCATCATCAGCCAGACTACACTCACTGCAGCGAAAAGGCCTCTCCCATGTCTCTCTAATTAACTCTGCCCTTTGCCAGCCGCGCCCACCAAATGCCTGCGAACTTCTTAATCCCGTCCGCCCACCTAACCTTCTGCCACCTCCAGCTACGCTTGCGTTCTCTTGGAATCCACTCCGTTACCCTTATGGACTAGCGGTTACTTTGCCTTCGCATCATATGCCCTGCCCAAGCCCATTTCTTCCTCTTGATTTCGACTAGGATGTCATTAACACGCGTTTGTTCCCTCACCCACTCTGCGCGCTCCCGGTCTCTTAAGGTTACTCCTATCATTTTTCTTTCCATGGCTCACTGTGGTGTCCTTAACTTAAGCTCGAGCTTTTTCTTTACCCTCGACGTTTCTATTCCGTAGGTGAGTACCGTTAAGTTACAACTGTTGTACACTTTTTGCTTGAGCGATATTGGCAAACTGCTATTCAAGATCTCAGAGAACCTGCCATATGCATTCCACCCTAATCTCATCCTTTTAGTTATTTTCCTCCCACGACCAGGGTCAGCTGTTCCTACCTGCCCTAAGTAGACGTATTCCTTTACCAGTTCGAGCTTCTCGCTTCCAATTTTGAACTGCTATTCCCCGGCTAGACAGTTGAACATTACTTTGCTTTTCTGCTTGCTAATTTTTAGACCCGCCGTTCTGCTCTGCCTGTCTAAATCATCAATCGTGCTTTGCAGTTCATCTCCTGAGTAACTCAGCAATGTAATGCCATCAGCGAATCGCAGGTTATTTAGGTATTCTTCATTAACTTCTATCCCCAGCTTTTCCGAATTCAGGCCTCGGAATACATCCTGTAAAGAGGCGGTGAATAGCATTGGTGACATCGTGTCTACCGGTCTGACGCCCTTTCTTAATGGAAGTTTTGCTGATTTTATGGAGGATTATGATATCTGTGCAGTTGCTATATATGTCTTCCAGTATTTTGACATAAGGCACTTCTGTACACTGATTCCGCAATGCCTTAATGACTGCTTAGGTTTTCACTTAGTCGAATGCTGTCTCGTATTCAGTGAAGGCTGTAAATGGGGGTTGGTTGTATTCTGCGCAGTTTTCTGTCACCTGATTGATAGTGTGAATATGATCTATTGTGGAATACCGTTTACGAAAGCCTGCCCGATCATTTGGCTGATTAAAATCTGAGGTCTTCCTTACTCTACAACTATTACCTAAGTAAATACCTTGTAGGCAATGGACAGTAAGCTGATCGTCTGTAAGTCCTTGGCGTCTCCTTTCTTATGAATGAAGATAATGATCGCGTTGTTCCAAGCTTCTGGTAGGGTTGAGGTCATAGGCTTTGCGTATTCAGGGTGGACAGTTTTTCTAGCACAATCTCCCCTCCGTCCTTCAACAAATCTGCTGTTACCTGATCCTCACCAGCTGCTTTTTCCCTTTCCATTGCTCGTAAGGCTTTCTTTATTTCTTCTTTCGTTACTAGCAGGATGGCGCATTGCTGTACGCTACTGTCTTTCTCATTAATGATCTGATTACATTGGCTACTGCACCGATTGCTATAGAACTCTTTGGCTACTTTACCTATCTTATCCATATTGCTAATGACAATGTGCCCTGCTTGTCTCTTAACGCATGCATGTAGTTTTTACCTATCCCTAGTTTCCTCTCCACCGCTTTCCGGCTACCTCCGTTCTGTATCCATGCTCGATTCTTTCCATATTCAACTTCTCTTTGTCGGATAACTTTCGCTTAGTTATTAACTTCAATTGCTCCGCTGGTTCTTTTCTGTCTGTAGGCTTAGACGCCCTCTTGCTTTGGTATTTCTTAATCAGATCTTTCGCCTCCTTAGTTAGCTTGCCGACATTCTGTGGAGCTGTCCTACTGACTGCTTTTATGGCGCACTCCGTAATGAAAGCTGTCAGATTATCGTTCATTGTGGGGACATTAAGATCGTCTTCTTCAGTTAAGGCTGAATATCTGTTCTGCAACGATATCGCGAATTCCTCTATTTTCCCACTTACCCCTAACTCGTTAATGGACTTTCTCTTGACTAGCTTCTTCCGTTCCCTCTCTAAATCTAAGCTAATTCGAGGCCTTACCATTCTCTGGTCGCTAAAGCGCACCTTTCCGAGGACCTCCACGTCCTGAACGATGCCAAGTTCAGCGCAAAGTTTGAAGCCGGTCTCATTTTTAGTCACACCATTGGGGCTCTTCCAGGTCCACTTCCTGTTCTCTCGTTTGCAAAAGGCATTCATGGTCCGTAAATTATTTCTACCTGCGAACGTTACTAATAACTCTCTCCCGCTATTCCTGGAACCCATCCCATAGTCAGCTACCGCCTGGTCGCCAGCCAGATTCTTGCCTACCTTCGCATTGAAGTCGCCCATAAGCATAGTGTACTGTGTTTTTATTTTGTTCCTTGACTATTCCACGTCTCCATAGAAATTTTTGAACGCTCTGGTCATCGTGGCTGGATATAGGCGTTTAGGCCTGCACCACTTTCAAGTTTTCCCTCTTGCCTAATTACGATAGCTGCACTCCCTTTCGTTTATACTATAGAAATCCTGTTGCAGCAATATCCTGATTAATGAGGAATCCCACATCTAGTTCTCGTCTACCCGCTAATCTGAGATAGCACAGTAAGTGCCCTTCCTTTAGAATAGTATACGCCTCACCTGTCCTCCTAACTTCACTGAGCCCTATGACGTCCCATTTAATGCCCGCTAGTTCCTCGAGCCGCACTGCTAGGCTAGCCTCTCAATAAGGTTCTAGCGTTGATAGTTGCCAGGTTCAGAGTCCAGTGGTGGCCTGTCCGGAGCCAGAGATTCTTAGCACCCTCCGCTGCGTCATAGGTCTGGCCACCGCCTTGTTCAGTTGCTCCGCAGCCGCTGGGGACTGAGGGCAGAAGGTTAATTGGTTTGTTCAAAGAAGGTTGTGGCCATGTACTACACCAGGGTGGCCAAATAAGTCTCTGGTGAGAGAGTGCGTTGTCGGTTCTAGTGACCGAGCTCAGGCCGCAACTCAGGCCTGGTTATGCAATTCCATGGACACGCGCAGTTTTTTTAAGAGCGTTAGCTCTTACTCATAAAATTTAAAGATTTCGTGGACTCTGCTACCACCCTGACATCACAGCGTCATCTGTGGCAGAAAAAAGTATCTCCAATGCTATTCACCGCATGTATTCAGAGACATGGGTTGGGAAACGCTTAGGATAAGAGTTAATGAAGAATGCCTCAGTAATCTCCAATGCCTTAATGAAATTGCCTAGATAAGTAGCTGAGGGGAGAAACTACAAAGCATTGCTAGTGATTTGGGGAACGCAGAATGGTCAATGTAACTATTAATTTGCTGGAAACTAAAGTCATGTCCAATATTTCGGAAGAGAACAGCAGTTAACGATAGGTAGCCAGGGGCTAGATGATATCAGGCAATACATCTTCTTGGGGCAGGCTGTGAGTGCAGATCAACACCATTTGAGTGGAGTTATTAGAACAATAGGAATGAGGTGGAGCACGTGAAGTAGGTATTCTTGGATCATGAATGACAGTTTACAAGTATCCCTCAAGGGAAAAACACGTAACAGCCACATCTTATCAATGTTCAGCTGAGGTGGAGAACCGTGGATGCTAACGAAAAGGACTGACTGTAAATTGAAGACAACCACGAGCTAAGCAAAAAAAAATTATAAGAGTAACTTTAAGTGTATGAAGAGGGCAGAATGGGCCAGGCAACAAACGCTAGTTAATGACATCTTAGGCGAATTGAAGGAAAATAAACGGTCAAGGGCAGGCCATGTAATGTGAAACCGAGACAACTGAACGTCGTTAACAGTAATGGGCAGAATTTTAATGGAAGGCATGCGTAGAAGGGGGTGGCCGAAATTTAGGTCGGTGGATGAGATTGGGAAGCTTGCGCGAATGAGCTAGCCATCGCGGCAAAGGCGCGAGAATTTTTGCAGACATATGGGAGGGGCCTTTTGCCTTGCAGTGGATGTAATGATGCTGCTGCTGAAGAAATGCTGTTTGGTAGGCTTAATTACCCCATTCCGAATTTTCAAATTATCGGTGGGAAAAGCACAGGAGAGTTTCTGTCAAGCGAAGACGAAGGACTGAAACCAATTGGAGCAGAGGACGAATTCGCTGCGCACGCTTCCAGCACACGGGCAAAACGAAAATATCTTGAGCTGCTGGTTTGGGAAGCAGCGCAAATATGTTCGATTCGAGTTCACTCAGAGGTTCGGTAGAAGGGGCGTTCGATCAAAAACACAGTGACCAGACATTAGCGCAGAAATCTACTGTCAAAATATGAACGTTGTGTCCCCATTCTTGCACTGGAGAGCACGCATAGTATCACTCCCATTAGCTTTAGCAAAAGTTGTTGTCGGGCTAGGTGGCTTGATAGTTGTAATGCCATGAAAGGTTATGCGCATAAGTTTTGATTTCATTACTCCTAAGAGATATATAAACCTGAATGGACAAAATGGCTGGAAAGTTCGGTAGAGCGTCACAACTGAGTTAATAATTTCGCCACCCATTACGCCTGGATCACGCGTCCTACCGTTGGAGAAAGCGGCTTTGAATTTTTGGATTGCTTATCTTTCTAAAAGCATCACACTTTTTTCAGCAGCATGTTAGGAGCCGCACAGCACTCAAGCGCTGTTCTGAGCGTGGAGGTTTCTCTTTCGCACAGCTTTGTGCTTATGCTGGTCGGTTCCTTCGCGGAGCGCAAGTTACTGCACCAAAGCATCCCATCTAGGTGGCTCCTATCAAAGCTGGCATATCCTACGTAAACTCGGCTCTGAGTTTGCTATATAACATCTTCTCATGTAAAATAATTGCTCTTTTTTTCTTTATTTACTTTGCACTATCATTCAAGAGACCACCTGACGACTATTGAGGATGGTTCAGTCCTCTAACGTCGCAGTACCGCACGGGAGGGGTGTTGTGGTCACTTCTTGATTTTGTTTGGCTTGCTGACACGGCTAGCGGTCAACGACACCTGCAAGCGATACGCTAAGAACCACCAAACCCGCATTTATTCATGATAGTCATCTGAACTAACAAAAACGACAACAATGGTGTGACTACAAAAGGCCAACATTATTCCTTTTTGGACAAATGCGCGCAATTACAACGCAGACAGTGCTTCACATTTTATCCAACAGAGTCAAGACTATGTAACCGTTATTGGTTTGAAGACAAGGTGAGTGTTTCTGTCAGAAATGAAGTAGGCGCTACGTTCGTTGGCAGGATTAGGGAACTTTTTACCAGAGACAATGTATGTGGCGTCATAATATGAAGGCATATATCTGTTCTCACAGTGAAAGCTGCCTGATTTTCAAACCCAATTTCGCGAGCATGCACATACACTCTAGATCTTGCGCTCATTTCAGTGCTCTTCTCTAGAAAAAAAATGCTTTTCCTTGAGCACCAGTCGTCAATGCTGTCATTGAAGTGCCAGCTAGTATCCGAACCAGAATAATATGTGCGCGGTTAGCTTTCTCATTAAAGGCGTACTGACCCGAGGAACACAAAAGAGGAAAACACTGAATAGGAACCAACAATTGTGACGGTGGTGCTGAAACCAACAACGGCACTTCCCTTCAGTACGAGCAATCCCTAACACAAACTATCCACAAGGCGCGGCGTTTCCCGCCATCTCTAAAAGGCCGGAGTTTAAAACAGGTACGCCTTTATTTCCTTTCAAAACCAATGCAGGACCTTATGCTCACTCCACGTAAGAAAAGTTGTGGCGTACGTAGTGGAATGTAACTGGTCCGTTCATGAACCATTGCGCTAAATGGAGGGCTTAATCTATCTTGAAAGCCTCGTGGCCTGCCTAAGCAAGTCTGAGCCAAAAGCAACCCTAATTTTGCCAATGAATGTTTCAATGTGACAGCGTTAAAGGCCCTGCTAATCATAAAATCCGGCGTCGGCATTGACAGCGTTGTGAGCGAAAGATCACGAGCTTTCCTCTGGCAAGCTAGGAGGCAGGTGGGCCACCTAAGTCACGTGACCTTGAGGCGACATTACAACCTAGCTGCCCACCGAATAGTGAGAAAACTACCCGCTCTGGCAAGTGGCGGTTATATTAATTATTGGTCGCTGGGGAAGAATAATACATGGGCCGAACAAGGCCCACCGCTGGAAGCTCCTGCCATCGCAGAGCAGTGGCGCATCCCTTAACCGTGGCACCACTTTGCCAAGAGGGGTATAGGACTCCCAGGGATCTATGAATGTAAGGTATGATCTTCTCCATTTATAGGGATTAGCCCATTACGTTATCTCTTCACACTGTTAAGGAGCCGCTTTAGTGTCTTGTCCAATATTTTATTGTCGTAAAAATGTTTCCCCAGCGAATTAGCTTCTCTTTAAATATCAATATCGAATCAACATTACTGTCAACTTGTATCTGGTTCGGCAACATCTGCTAATATTCATTCACTTTACAATCTAACAAAAATGACCTCACAGTAATCTTTCGTCGACCCAAGGACAATCGCTATAGAGCTGTTCTCATGCCCAATGTGACAAACGCCGTTCTCCGCTGCGACATACATCTAGCGCAACCTTGCAAATAACACCCCAACAATGTTCTCATCTCAAATAACTCATCTTGCAATTAATGTAATGACGTGCTTATCACATAGCATGAAGACAAAAAAATATGGAGTGCGAATGCTGCGGCATTCACTTGGATTAGTTATAATCTTGATATTGCCTCCCGCTGCAAATACTAAAATCAGCGCCTTCAGTTGCTACTCCCATCTTTTACAAGAAGCATTGACTGCATTTTAAACACGAGGTTATTGTTTTCACGCCGTGACATCACAGCAGTAGGCCAACTTTATGGGACAGGAATTGCCATCATACAATATCTACAATTATGTGGGGTCTCTATAGCGATAATGAGCGATTTTCTTGGCTGTTTTAGTCTTTCCACATATAACTGTTTTCGTAATAATTCGACATTGTATTATCGAGTGATTTAATTCTTGTTTCGGCCGTCATCTTGTGTTTACTCTCCTAATGATATTTTAGCGACAGCTACACTACGCTACCTCTTCAACCCTTTAACCATGGCACCACTTGAGCTACGTGCCGGCGCCGTTGGTCACGGGGGTTTTTCACGTGGTGAGGCCGTCGTTCATGCGGCTTGATACGTGGTGCGGCCGCTGGCCACGTGGTTTACCACATGGGTTGGTCACGTGATGCGGAGCAGCTGCTGTGGCCGGCGGCGCGCAGCGCAACAGCACTGTGTCAGGTAGGACGAAGATGAAGAAGGAACTCCCAGCGACACGGAGCGGCGAAAGACTGACTTTGCAGTTCGACTGAGCGGGTTCCACTCGGCCAGCTGTAGCCATCACGTCACTCCAGGCTTAACCAAAGCTAAACCACAGCAATTTTTTTTAAATTTCAATTCTTGTACTTGCTACATTATCTTTGTTTTCGCTCTTCCTCTTCTGCCTTTTTCTGCATGGGAGCTACAGGCTTCTAACGAAATGAGCCCTTTCGCGTAGTCTTCTCTGCTTTATTTTTTAAATAACAGATTATTGTTAGTATTGCAGCTGGGGCTCCTTTTTGTGATTGATGAAGTTCGTGAGATAAACACTTGACTTAGAAAACTTTTCTCCCTACAAGCCTACATTTCTGTTCTCAAAATGACCTCGAACAAAAAAGTTCCGCACTTCCGCCTCATCAGCTAAATTATACTGCGTAGTCGTTTGGCTTTTAAGACTACTTTTCTGTAATTGCTCTAAACTAGCCAGAAAAGGCTTCACAAGTAAACTTACATACAACATCCACTGATTTCAGAGGCATAGAGAGGCACAGAAAAAGCTGTCCATTTTCACGTCCGCTTGGTGGATACGCGTAGCCTGCCTTCAAGTCTTCCACGAATCTCGGTACACTGTGCTGCAGCCAAACAACGCCCTCTCTTCCTCTGTGGCCAGCCATAAGGATGCCTGTTGGAGAAAATATAAAGTTAAATGTATTCCCACGCGGCATTTTTCTTGCAGGACCAGTAGCGTAGCGCGAAAAAAAAAAAAGTCCTGCTTGGTTCACCGTTAGCTGGATGCAACGGCGAACTAGGCCGCTATCTTTTCCAATTCTCTTCTATTGTCCATGCATGCAATTAGACTGCAAACAATGCGTAGGCATTAAGCCTAAATGACACCCTCTTTTTGGAATGCAAGGTATATTCAATTTGGAACTCCAGTTTGAACTTGGCGAATAATATTGACCGCATGTCTGTGGAGCCCAAGCTGTCACCCTTTTATTATAAAGCTCTGTGGTGACATTGTCGTGAGTTTTGCTAACAGGGCGTCCGATTAACAAACAAAACTGCAAGTTCTGTATACGTGCATGTTTTAAGCTGTAGTTATTGCATCCATGCTATATCTTAGTAGTACCGCAATGACAGTAGGAAGCACGTCCGATTTCATGCTACTGCTAATGCAGTCTTTCTGTGTCAATTAGTTCATAGCAATTAGGAGGCAGCGAGTATAATAAAAATGAACATGAAACATATAAACCAAAGCACGACGGGGTGCGTTTACGGTCGACCGCACCAGCGCAACAGGCAACAGGAAACCTCAATATTTTCAATTCAGCCATATTCTCTTCTTGTCGGCTTAATACTGCCTTTCATTGGCAACAAACGTTTTGAAAATGTCAGTGCGAACATAATAAAAAGGGAAGCTTGCATAGCGCAATTTTTTATGTCTAAAATTATGTTAAGAAGTTTTGGTTTTACAAACTACAACTTTACATGCGCAGTTAATATGCTTGCTTTACTTTTGGTTTTGAAGGCTACTATGACTGAAAAATGATCGGCTCTTAATTTTCTCTTTTGTTTTCTTACGATTCGTTCTTAATGCCGTATGTGATCATTTATTCAGATACTTCATTAGGTTTTTCTTTCTATTTTTTATTTCACATAACTCATCAAAGCGCTTTCTGGCCTTTTCCTGAGCTTATCTAGGTTAATGATCAGAGTTAATGATCGTGCATGATCTGTCTGCTGATACTTGACCTCTCATGCTCTTCTGAAAAGGGAATGCGTACTTTAAAATAACATGTACTTCATTATTGATGACGTTACCTATCATGCCTGAAAGTGAGGTGAGCTTCACTTGGTGTAAATCTTGGCGAGAAAAATTTAAATACTCATGAGGCTCATAATTTCTTCTTCCCTAAGACGGGAAATATGAACTTCTTTCATACTATCGCTTGCACGAAATGTGCGCACAGGCAATTCTCGTATACATGTATCAGGGCAATTTTTTCTTTACATTTGTTGGTGCCATCAAACCTAACCTTTCCCTGCTAAGCTCTAAAAATTCTGGGCTATCTTTGTTACTATGTGTTCAGAATTCCAGTCTATATCTAAGCTTTGCTTCCACTTTCTGAGATTAGGTCTGATAGTATGTTAAAGCGAAGAGTTGTCTGATGCATCACAGAGTGCAACTAGAATATAAGCGCTCGTTTAACATTGAATCTTAATGTTGTGATTAAGAACTGTTTATTAACAGTGTCAGCGCATTAGTACCTACGTGCAAATAAAGTGAATTCCCGTGTGGCATACATATTCAGACTCAAATTTATGGTGTGTGTTATATCATCATGCGTAAATGGTTAAAGTGGCATAAAAATATGAACGACTTGATTTTCCGGCCTAAGATTTATTTTCCCGTCATGAAATTCATGAATCGTTTGTGCGGCTGTTCTCACAGATTAATGCAGGGTGAGATTTCATAAAATATAATATATTCTGTAGCAATGTCATAATTAAGGTTTACCTAATTAAACTTGGCACGAATAATGAACAAAAGAAGCTGTTAAAAAATTTGAGATTAGCGGCTAAGGTTTGCACAATTTATTTAGTTACTTTATCACACATTTCAAAATTTTCTCCGAACTGGTTTTATGCCCGAACATGAAATTATAAATCCCGAAGGTAATTTTCGTGCTGAGCAAATAGAACTGGAACTATAAAGCTTGAGATAAAACGATATTGTCGAAATTTTTCTGCGTGTAAACTGAGAACATTTAATCAGCGAAAATAAATGATACTTTCACGAACCAAGAGGAGGGCAGCTGCAGACGTAGAAGGAGACCTGTGAGCGGCCGAGTTCATTTTGAGAAAACCTAGCCCAGCCAGAGCGCTCCTTATGCGATTTCCTCCGCTTCGCTGTCCTCGAGGCTCAGCGCGGAGGCGGTACGGGTCAGGCGCGTGGCATCAGTACTACCATGAATGAAAAGCATCGTCCCAATGCTGAGCAGGGTATGCAGCAAAGATGGAGGAAAGAAAAATAGAAAAAAAAGAAAAAGAGGAGGGGAAAATCAGAAAGCTGAGGCAAGAGCGGTTTAAATTGCAGCGTGAAGGGCACTGCAGTCACGAGATAGGCACGGCTTCAAGCGACCGCATGCACAGTATCAGCGAAGACTTCAGAATTCACTTTGCTCATACTTCGGAGCACTTCATAAGGTCCGAAATAGCAGTGTAGCAATTTTTTGAACACTCCTTTTAGACGGACAACGGTCTACACCCATACGCGGTCACTTGGATTACACGCCACTTTCCTGTGGCGGAGGTTGTAGTGTTGGGAGTCTGAGTTCTGCTGCATCTTTTGATGTAAGCGAGCCAGCTGACGATCTTGCTCGGCTTGTTCGACGGTGCCCGCGTCTGGTGCGACGCAGTCTTCCCCGCATGGCAGCATCGCGCCCAGCATCATTCGGAATTCTTTGCGTAAACAAGGCGGAGCGGGGTAAAGCGACCAGTTTCCTGAGTCGTGGTGTTGCGCGCGGAGGTATCCTACAGCAGTATATGGTCCCACAGTTTGTGTTCTACAAACACGTATGTGGAAATCATATCCGCCAGCGTCTTACTCAGGTGTCCTGTAAGCCCGTTTGTTTGGAGACGGTGTGCTGTGGTCGTCTGATGGCCCTGTAACTCAGCTTCAAGATGTCGCCCCACACCGGAGGCAAAGGGACGGTAGCCAAGGAGCCATGTGATTGGGCAGTGTTAAATGTCGATCTTCCATATGTTCGATGAACAGCTAAACCTCTTCGTCAGCAGGTTACTTGGAAATAATGCCGAAGGAGCTAATTGCACGAAGGAAGTCGCCGTCTTGTACAGTGTCTTAAGAAGGTTCCACGTGTGCGCGAGACAAGTTGTTAGCATTAGTGTGCTCAGGACCAGTCTTATAAATGACGACGAAGTCGAATTCTTGCAAACGTATCGGACAACGCGACAGACGCCCCTATGGGTCCTTTAAGTTGCTCTACTAACAGAACGAGTGATGATCAGTTATCGCCTGGGATGGTCTTCCGTACAGGTAGGGCGGATCGCTGTTATAGCCCATGATACCGCCAAACATTCCTTTTCTGTCGTGCAATAATTACATTCAGTGCGTGAAAGAACGCGGGTAGCATAGGCGATAAATTTTCGGCACCGCTCGGGCAGTGAACAAGGACCGCTCTGTTGCTTTGATTCATGGCGTCCGTATGACTTTCGGTGTCGGCATCATCGCCCGAATGTGCCATTAACCGACGGCGACTGCAGCCGGCGCCGTAGGTCTTCAAAAGCGGTTACCTTTTCAATGCCCCAGAAAAATAGGTTCGTAATCTTTCGTCAGGCGCGTCAGAGGATACGGTCGCCTAAGAAAAGTTTTTGATGAACCGCCGGTACAACGAGCAGAGGCCCAGGAATTTTCGCACCAGTGTTTTAGAATTTCAAGCCTGAATGTGCGCAACTGCCGCAATTTTCTCGTCATCAGGTCAAATTCCCTACACGCCGCTGACGGGGCTGAGGAACTCCAATTCAGTAAAGTGAAAATGGCATTTTTGAGGGTACAAGAAAAGATTTGATGACCGGACGGCTTCTAGTACTACTCGCAGTTGCTGCAGGTGTTCCGCTAACGTCTTTCAAAGAATAATTGCATGATGATAAATCTACGCGCTCACAAACAACGACAGAGAGGCGCTCACAGAGACACAGAGGCGCTCATAAACAATGACAACGACGAAACAGCAACAAACTCTGTGTCGTTGTTTGTGAGCGCCTAGATTTTTCATCATGAACGTAGACCAACTAGCTCAGTTTTCTGCCCTGATGCAAATAATTACATCGCCTTGATATACTAGACATGTTTGCCACTTGAGGCTCATGGTGAGCATGGTATCTATTTTTCTCTGGAGCGTTGCAGGGGCAGGTAAGAGTCCGAAGTGAAGCAAACGAAATTCGCAAACACCGTCCGGGATTACAAAGGGAGTTTCAATAGCGAAAGTTTCTATAACTCCTTTCAATAGCTTTTTCGCTGTGTGCGCGAGTTTGACCTTGAACCAAAGAGAAACCACGTGACAGATAGGACGTCAATCAGCCGCCTCTGCCGAAACCGAGCCTTCGCCTCTGCCTAGTCACGTGATAACCATGATGTCCCACAACCACAGCTACGCCGGAGCCATGCGCTCACTCAGTCTAGATAGCCTCCGCTGCCTCTCAGCCGTTGCCAACAGGTTGCAGCAGCTCTGACGGCAGCAGTCTTGATAGATGATCCAGGCGAGACGCAACGAAGTCTATCCAAGCTTTACCAAGATTAACTTTCAAGCTTTCGCTTTGGTTAGTTAGGTTTAGCCGGGTTAAACATTTACCCAACTTTTTTTTCTTAATATCTCTCGTCAGGTTCTATCTGCCAATATCCGCCTCGTAAATTGACCGCAAAAACCACTTGCTTGGCGAAGAATGTCGAGGGAATCGTCTATACATGGTAGCGGATAGACATCTTTCTTGTAACGTTATTAAGCTTCCTGTAGTCGACACAGAGGTGACGCGTTCCATCCTTCGTTTTCACGAGAACCACTGGTTACGACCAAGGGCTGTTGATGGTTGGATTAGGCCGTAATTGACCATATTTTTTACTTGTGTCTGAATAGCCTGTCGCTCTCCTGCAGCTACACATAAGGCTGCTGATGTACTGGGCGCGCACCACCAAGTGATTTGCTAGGGCTAATACACAGTCATCTGACGTATCGACGAAGCAAAACAGTCCTTAAACTGGAGCAACCGTTCTTGTAACTGCTGCTTTTCTGCTGTTTGGAGGGCTGCGTTTAAGTGGACGTCATTTACTGCCTCTTGTTGAACTTCACCAGCTGTTGTTTCTTGGCACATAAAGCACTCAGTCACCTCCTGAACGCGGTTGATGTGACGTATGGCTGTGCTAAGAAATAATTCGCTTAATCATTATTAAAACTGGTGACTAGCGCCGCTGTGTGGCCGTCAGGGTAAGCAAAAAAGAGACATTCGGCTCATCAAGTTGTCCCCGCTGTGGATCGTCGCAGGTGACACTAGTCAGGATACATGGACGTGAGGGCACTGTAACAGTATCATTGCAAATACGCAGTGGGACTCTCCTGGGCGGGTTTTTTCTGTAGCCTACGCGGTTGAAAACGCGACAAGAGGATCCCGGAGGTCTATGGCTGCACCGTGTTTGCGAAGAAAGCCAACGCCAAGAATCACGTCCCGAGAGAATTCCCGCAGAACGAGGAACGTTCCCACGTAAGCGCAACCACGCACGCTGACT
Organism: Amblyomma americanum; assembly: GCA_030143305.2. NCBI lineage: Eukaryota > Metazoa > Arthropoda > Arachnida > Ixodida > Ixodidae > Amblyomma > Amblyomma americanum. The sequence goes on from JARKHS020001106.1 coordinate 152,433, forward strand.
TGGGTATGCACATATCGAACGCTGTAGTAGCATTACCTCCAGCTGTACGTATCTGTGCTCGTTCCCACGTCATCGTAACTTTCTTCAGCGTCGTCGCAGTCGCACCGCTAAGGCTAGAATAGTTCGCACAAATATCGAATAATGTGTAAGCATCTTAGATTCGATAATCGCAGGTATGTCTAAGGAGACCCTGCTCTTGCCAAAGCCTATCGTCGTTGACGTCGTTTCGGGATGATTCGATCGGCGCGTCGGTAAAAGCTTTTAGATGACACGGTGCATGGCAGCCTCACCTCCAAAGGTTTCCTGGTCAATTGCTTCCGGCGCGGGGTCGAGGGCCCACATTGTACACAAGGGTTTAACCGGTCCGAGAGGATACGGTGGGCGCAGTGAAAGTGGCTGTGACTGCCGGCGTGGAGTAGGCGGTGAACTGCGCCGACGGTAGACGTATTCCGCGCTCTCCTCAGGCTCCTCGCCGAGCCGTGGATGGGGCTGTCTGTCCAAAAGCCTCGCAGTTCCAAGTCCCGATATGGGCACTGCCACTAAAAGTGACCAGTTTCGCCGCAATTGTAGCAGAAAGGACGTCTTCCTGGCGTGTGCCAAATAGGGGTCTTCCTAGGCTCTTGTCGTCGACAAATGCGCCGCATGCACTGCAACTAGATGAGAGTTGTACAGCGGCATTCAAAGGAGTCGTTCTACGTCCGCTGGTGGCAGTGGCGTCTTGACCGGAGCGGCGGGTGCCATCAGCGCGTGCTGAACTGTCTCTTAAACGACGCTGTTGAGGGAATTCACCTGACAAGCCCCGTGAAGTTTCTGCAGCTCCTTGCGGAGCACAGAACAGACGAGGTAGCGAAGGGAGCTTGTGGTGACCCAGGAGGAGGCAGTATTGTATCGAGGAGGTACAGAACAAAATGGGATTAAACTGCCGGTCGTACGGGTTGTACCGCTCCTGCACGGTCCCCTCTATGACTGCAGCCTCGGAGAGGAATTCTGCGACAGTCTGAGCAGAACTCAGTACGAGGCCAAGGAACAGCTGCTCTTTCCCACTTCTCACCAGTTGATGCAGCTTTTTTTCTTCGGTCATGGTCGGGTCCGCTGGATTGCAGAGGCGTGTAACACATTTCACGTACAGCGTAACGTTCGCATTCGAAACCTAGATTCAGGAGTTCAACGCACGCTCCGACTATTAACGGTGGTCAATGTTGTTGAAAGTATACAAAACTTGGCGCCGAAAGTCCTGCCAGGTCGCATGTGTGACCTCGTGATTATCATGCCAGGTACGGACGGCGTCGTCCAAGCTGGATTAGACGTTGCGGATCATTGCTGGTTCATTCCAGTCGCCCAAATATGCGATGCGCTTGAAACGGTCGAGGCAGTCTTAAACATTCTGCTGGAAGTCGCTATGAAATGTCTTTGGAGTGCGCGAACACAGCACTCTGATGTGGGAGGCCGAAAGGGAAGAGTTGCTGCCTGTTCTTGCTGGCGTCGGCGCAGCCATGAGTGATTCTTATCGAGAGGGAAGTCGAAATTCCAGAGAAAAGAAGCGGAGGCCCTGACTGGCGCGATAAAAGAGGTGTTCACAGCGAGCCTCATCCCCGTACTTCTGTTCCGGATGTCCGAGGGGGTATAAATTATTAGCCAAGAATGCCCAAGCGATCTTTACCAGTTGTCGTGAACCAGAAGGAGGGCAGCCACCGACAGAGGAGGGCACCTCAGAACGGGCCAGTTCAAATTAAGAAAACCTAGCCAAGCCGTAGCGCTCTTAACGCGACTGCGTCCGCTTCGTCGTCCTCGCGGCTTATCAGGGACGTGGCACGAGGCAATATATTCTAGAAAATTGAGAAGGCTAGGGTAGGGCAAATGAGGGGCTCGTTATGACACGCATATCAAGAAAGCTGACAGCCCCTGAAACCATGAAGCACAGAAGAAAGTTTTCATTTTTTTTTAATTTGTGGTCTTGATGAAATAGAGAATAAGAGAGTGAAAATTTTGTCATTAAAAACTCTTGACTAGAAAGCCGTAGGAAAACTAACTACGCGCCGCTGGTGGGATGAGAACCCATGGTCTCCAAGTTTCGCATCTGGTGTACTTCAAAGCCAGCCAATCATTTCCCTTCCCTTATTGCTATACACTTGAACACTTGAAGTTGTTTCTGATCACGTATGAACATTATTAAGTATTCTCATATACGTGATTCTCGGAAAATGTTCCTCAAACTCATAAGGTGTATATATATTATATATATATATATATATATATATATATATATATATATATATATATATTATATATATATATATATATATATATATATATATATATATATATATATATATATATAAACGACTCAAAATAAATCTATGGCTAAATGAATAAATGAAGTGTTTTCACCTCTGCATTTCGCCTCTAGCAACCAAATACGTTTATCCTTCTATACTGTATATATATATATATATATATATATATATATATTATATATATATATATAACTTTTGTCCGTAAAGTTCCTAGACTGAGTATATTAAAAATGCGTTTTAAATTGAATCATTTGTACATCATCTCTTCGAAATAGCCTCCCTTGCAGTCTATACACAGCTTCCAACGCTTCTTGGGGTCTTGGAGACCGTTGGAAAACGTTTCTTTGGCAGGGCTGTCAGCTTCTTTGTCGTGGCGTTTTGAATGGCCTCCACGCTTCCCATTCAGCGACCTTTTATGGCCCTCTTCACACCAGGAATCAGGAAAAAATCGCACAGGGATAGGTCAGGCGAGTATGGCGGATGGGAAAGTACAGTAATGCTGTGCTTGGCGAGTAATTTCAGGCTGAGAGCAGTGTGCGGCCTTGCGTTATCGTGGAGAAGCATCGTCTTTGTTTTCCTGTTCTGTCGCTGCACCTTTCTCGACTCCGGAGAGCTTGTGGACCGCCATTCGGCGCTCTGCCTGTTTCTTTGAGGATCGCATTGAAAACACCATGTTTCTATTTCAGCAATGATGCTGTCGATGACTGCAGCATCCTTCTCTGTCTCGGAGAGAAAATCAGCGTTCACTGATGCCCGCGTGTCCTTCTGATCCTTTTTGAGGGGGTGCGGCACAAGTCTGGCATTCAGCTTTGGTTTCCCCCAAGTTCTCACGCAAAATTTGGTGGCATGTTATTTTACTAATGTCAAAAGCATCTAATAGCATGCAGACTGTAATGGTGCGGTCTTGTTGTACGATTTCCCTGATCCGAGCCACGCTATTTTTATTCCGCGAGGTTGCAGGGCGCCTTGTGTCGTCTTCCACCGACCTTCTCCCCGAAAGGAACTTTTTGTGCCACTCGAAAACTCGCGCCCGCGATAATGTCTCGTTGCCGTAAGCGTCACAAAGGAGCTCATACGTCTGTGTGACTGTCTTGCCAAGCTTCACGCAGGATTTTATGTTTACAAGCTGTTCGAGGTGGACATCTATCTCTCCCCATTCACTCGCAGTACAATGCGCAGACGACTAGTCACCACGTATTTTTCTACATTTAGTGCTGTCTAGCGGCTGCCACAGAAAGTACCTTAAATAGCTCAGGTTAGCCCGAAAAGATGGCGCTACACATACGCACCAACATTTGTTTTGGGGAATCATTTCTAGAGAAAGAAATAAACCAGTCTCCAAACTTTACGGACAAAGCTTGTATGTATACGTGTGTTGTCGCGCACCACGCTGCCGCCGTTCTGGATCAGAACGAAGCACATGGACACCGTCTTGAAGGTGGATGAAGCTGAAGATGCGCGAAGGTCGTAGGCTTGACAGCCTCCTCCATTCCCTCTAGTCTGCCCAGCCTTCACCTGCAAATGAACCCCTCCCAACCGCAACGACCTTTGGTGGTGTTCCCCTTTGGCACGCCGTCCTGGATCCCCTCGTCCTTCGTCGCAGCCGGCGCTTAGCTGCTTTGCCACCTCTCCAGCGTGCAGTCCCCGCAATGCCCACCCAGCACGTTCAGACTCCATCTTTTGTTCAGCCCAGTTCTTGACCACATCAGCGTGAATCCTGTACATTTACCAGCGCATCTGAGGACGGCGTTGAAGACTGGATGACGCATTATCAATGAGACAGTAAGCATAACCGCCGGGACTCGACTGTTCAGCTGAGTAATGTCGTATTTTTTTTATCACCGGGACCAATGTTTTGTGGTTTGAGAACCATGAGGACAACCCGACTACTTGTAGCCGCTTTATGGACAAAATTACCAAGTTCTTCGGCGATACAGTGGCCAAGAAGAAAAGAGCCGAGAAGACCCTTGCACAACAATCTCAGGTCCTAGGAAGGACACGACATAAATCGACATAAATCGAGGAACTGCTACGACTGTGCCGGCTTCTCAACAGGAACACGTCTGATGAGGACAATGTGGGACACCTCTTAAAAGGCATTGCTGAAGATTTCTACAGCTTTCTCATCACGAAAGAAAACCCTGCCTCTGCTGCGGACGTAATGCAAAGTTCTTGTGCATTTTAGGCACTAAAGGGTACGACGAATTTCTCACAAATTTGGTGTGCATCAAATACCACGAATGTAGCCAGCGTCGACCTTCCTGATCTGAGGATATCGCCTCAGTTGTTCTGCGGATCGGGCAAGAAGAGTTGACGTTTCAGCTGCAAGGTGTAAGTCACTATCCCGAGTGCCAACCGTGCTCCGTGCTTCATCCACATAAAGAGCATCGTACTCCGTGACATAGACGCGCCTATGAAGAGCGACGAACCAGTCAGGGCGCAGGAGATCAGGCTATCTTTTCCAAACCCCGACATCAACCTGGCCATTACCTACTCGGTGACCTACCGAGACCATGCCTTCTGAATTACCTCGACGCGCACTTGCAGAGTATCCTCGGTCGACGCACTCTCCTGCTTACGTTTACGACGAGATACAGGCGCCGGTCTGTTACAGTTGCGGCCGCAGCGGACACATGTGCCGCTATTGCCCGCCCTGCCAGTCTGCGCACCCTGCGTGTCCTTCCGAACGACGGCCGTCCCGCTTCCGAGTCGACGCACCATCGCAGCCGCATGCTTCTCTCCGCCAGATCCATTTTCCCGACCATGCTGAGTCGTCCCGTCGCTGTTCCAGTCGGCCGCCACGGGGAAACTAGCCAGCGACACATGGTCGCCCGACGGTCAACTTCGCCCATACCTCTTCGCATTCTCTTGCTGAAAAACAAAGTGCCTGTGTGTGCGAACAGTGTAAGAACAGTTGCTTTGGCCGGGACTGCTGCAGCGGTGTCTGTGATGACACTTTCGTTTAGACATCGTCTTGGGCAGGAAGTTGTCTTTGAGTGGGATTGAACCATCACTTTTTGCGGCATAGGAGGAGTAACTATTTCTCGTCGGCCTTTGCTCTGCATCTCTAGCACTGGGCGTTGACCGTTTCAGGACAGAATTTATTCTGTTCGAATGGGCTACGCATGACAAAATCTTAGGCACTGATTTTGCGCGAGTATGGAGCTACACTAGGCAATGGCGCTGCCAAAATTTATGTGTGACGGCACATGATATCTGTGTTAGCCAAAGACCCACCCTATAGTCGTTACGGCTTGCTTTCCGTCAAACAAGACGTGGTCTTAACAGCTGCGACAGCAGCTTTCGTCTCCGTTAAATCTTCTGGCATTAGCCTAAGGCCCCGTCGGCGAAAGCTCTGCAGGACTTTTGAATAAAGTTGTTACCAACCAGACTGGGACAATGCCAAATAATAACTAAGCCGGAGATACCATGTGTGTTGAAAAACGTATTGGTCCCACACGCGATCTTGTACGCAGCGTACAGTTGAATGCACGTGTAGGTCTTCAATCGGTCAGCACACCTTGCGCGCCATTCGTCTGGGTTTAAACTCGCGAGATATGACGTCTTTGTTACCGACACTGCCTTGGCTGTTTCTGATTGTCCCCAAACAGCATCTGAGACGCCAGACTAAGGCTATTCTGCTCAGTTGCGACAGATGATCAACAAATCTGCTCCCCTACCGCAAGAGCGACCGGAATTGCAGGATGTTTTGACGCTTCATGCCCACGTGTTAGAGTTTATCCGGACTGGATTTCTTCCTTCTTTGCCAGAATCTCACATGCATCATAATTATAAGAAGGGGAATGCAAATCCCACTCGTCAGAAACCACATTCAGTCTCTGCGGCCGAGCGCAAAATCATTCACGATCAGGTCCAAGAGATGCTACAGGAAGGAGTCATTCGCAGGTCTGTCCGTGGGCCCCACCTGTAATACTAGTGAAAAAAAATTAATGGCGATTTTGCGTCAATTATCGTCGCTTAAATGCGGTCATAGCGAAGAAAGAGCACACATTACCGCGCACTGGGGAGACTCTGGACTGCCTCCGCTTGGTGTCAAGCAATTCGTCCGTTGATCTCTGACGCTGGTACTGTAAAATACCGACGCATCAATCAGACAGAGTGGAAATCGCCTTCATGAATTCCGACGGCCTCTTCGAAATCAACGTAATGCCGTTCAGCTTGTGCAATGCACCTGCGACGTTCGAGCGTTTCATGAATGCGATCCTCCGTGGATTGAAATGAGATATATGCCTGTGCTACTTAGTGGATTTCGTTATCTTTGGCAAGGCCTTTCAAGAGCACAATGAACGCCTCGGTACCAATCTCAAGCGTATCAGAAAGTCTTGGATCGTCTTAAATTCCAAAAAGTGCCACTTTGGAGAACCGCGAACTCTCGTTCTTGGATTGCTCATGAATAAAGAGGGAATCCGGCCTGATCCACAGAAGCTTGGTGCTGTACGGAATTTTGAAAAACGACAAACACTGAAAGGCCTTCGGTGTTTCCTCCTCCTACCGTCATGTTTCCGCCACTTCACCCGTTAACTTCCCTTCTGCATAAGGACTCGCAGTTTCTGTGGATACCAGAATGTGATTCGTCTTTCAACCACAGGAAATTTGCCCTGACTTTGCCTCCCGTTATGTGCCACTTATATCTTCCTGCTGCCAGAGAGCTCGACATTAAGGCAAATTGGTGTCCGCATTGGGATGGTCCTTGTGCAGATTCACATGGTGTCCAACACACTATTGCGTACGCAAGTCGCACGTTAACAAAGTCCGAGTGCAACGACACGTTAATTGAATTGGAATGCTTAGCTGTTATCTTTGCTGCCAACAAGTTCCGCTCTACCTGTATGGACGTCCGTGGGCGATCATGACCGATCATCATTCCCTATGCTGGCAAAGGCTTGCGCGATCCATTTGGTTGCCTGGCCCGTTGGGCTCTCCACCTCTCCGTATACGAGTTCTACGAATACGACTTTTCTGTTGCGTACAAACGCGGTTGCCGTCACACTGATCCAGACTGCTTGTGGCGCCATTCGTTTCAATTTACATCTAACAGGGATATGTGGCTTCACTCTGCCCACTGTTCCCAGATAGAGAAGCTTTTCGGCGAGAGCAACAGAAAACCTCGCATTGCGACTTTTTCTTTCTGAAGCTCACATGAGAGCACAATCTACATCGTTCACCTTTGAAGACGGAATCCTGTACAAGACGAAATATTCAGCCGATGGTGCCTCCGTGCGTTTCGTTACCCCAAATAATCTTCGCAATGATGCGCTGCACGCCATGCAGGACGACATCCCGTCGGGTGTTCTTGGATTCTCCCGTACACTGCACAGACTTCGTCAACGCTTCTACTGTCCCAACAGGTATAAGACCAATAAACGATATGCTGGAAGCTGTCCCCAATGTCAGTGTTGAAAGCCAAGCACAACCTCTCTTGCAGGCCTTCTACACCTAGTCAATCCATCATCGGTGCCTACTGAAAAAGTTCGCGTGGGCCTGTTGGCCCCTTCCCAAGACTTCAGAAGGCCGCTGCAGATTTATAGTCTGTGTCGCCTATTTTACAGGATACGTGGAAACGGCAGCGCTTTTATTAGCGAATGCAAGTGCGGTATCGTCTTTTTTGCTACACTCTTAAATTCGTTCGTCATGGTGCTCCCCTTGTACAATTAGCGACCATGGCCGGCAGTTTACTGCTGACGTTGTGGAAGGCCTACTTAGGCAGTGCGGCTCTCACGACCGCCACTCCATGCCCCACCACCCACAGACGAACGGCCTTACAGAGCTCACATACCGCAGCATCAGAAACATCGGATCAACGGAACTGGGACGTCGTGCTTCCATTAGTGACCTTCACATAAGACACAGCGAAGCATGAGGTCACCGGATATTCTGCTTTGTATCTGCTCTACGTCAGGACGCTGCGCACGTTTCTGGTCTTCATCTTTCCGTTCTAGTATCATGAATGCATCTCCACTTACCAATTATGTCGCGCTGAAGAAGCTCGAGGATTGGCCCGCTTGCGCACTTCGTCTTCGCAACTCCGCTTGAAAGACCGCTATGACGCGCATACGCCCCAGACACACCCCAGGGGGTTTTGTTTGCCTCTGGACGCCATTGCACAAGCGCGGTTTGGTCCAGAAATTTTTGTTTAGGTATTCTGGCCCTTTCGTTGTGAGTCGACTAAGCGATGTAAACTACGTCGTTGCTAATGCTACCGCAAACGATCGCCGCTCCCGCAAGCCCCAGGCTCGTGTCATAATTCCCACCAAGCTACGTTGTAAAGTTTCAAATTTGGCGCTGCTCGTTGGCTCCGCCCACACTTCCGGTAACATGGTAATACACTTCCGGTGTTTCAACTTTGGCACCTCTTTTGCCCTGGCCACGACCGCTTTTTTCACATTTTTCGCTCTAAACAATTAACTATTCATCCGATCGCCACCAAATTTGGTGTGCCGCATCCTCACATCACCATCCTTCAATAATAACCACTTTTTAGACGGTCTACCTTTGCAGTTCCCCGCAATGGCTGCGGACACATTTTTATGACACGAAACCGCCGACATAGCATAGTAAAGGTTTCGCTTTAATAAAATATTTTAGTAAATATGAAAAAGTCGACTAGCCTTTCTTTCCATGAATATATCTGAAATAGCCTAATTTCTCCTCGATATTTTTTATGGGTTTAGAACCTTAATTTTTGACAGCACTGGATCACTCTTTACTTCTAAACACAGTTAGAGGCAAGTTACGATGAGCTCACCAGCCGATTTCGGACATAAAACACGCTAGGGATTTTATACCCTGCTAAGCAATGTTGGCTTTTCTGTTAAAATAAGCAGTTGGCAGAAAACATAACTACGTTTAACAAATCGGCAGCCAAAATAGAGTAAGTATAGAGTGCGGTATCACATATTAGCATACCGTCCAAGGAAACCGCTGGTTTTGAAAATAATCTTGTCGCAAAGTAGTAAACACTTTATTTAGCGTACGTTTTTTCCAGCCCCTATGCACGGCCTTTTTTTATGAGCAACTGTTTTACTTTAATTTGTACGTAATTAAGGTAGTTACATTGATATTATTACAGTCCGGCTCTATGATCAAGAAAAGAACGAAGCGGAGAATAGACACAAATTTAGGACCCACGAGGGCGCCATAATCTTGGACCGTTCAATAATTTTAGAATGAAAACATTGCTTTAGTAGATTAGCTAAAATATTAATTGCAATAGTGTACTGATGGCATCTGTGGCAATCCGTTCCGATGTGCATGATTGTTTAGAGAAAAATAAAGTAACTTCAGCAAGCAGCGCACTTTCGTGTTGTTTGTTGTGGTGCTCTCCGAAGCACAAGCAATTTAAACCAGTAACTCTTTCTGACACAGAAACCCGTTTAAAGCTTTAAAACTGCGCTGTCAGAGAAAGAGAAGGAACAAATATAACGCTAGAATGTGAGCTCTGCGATGTTTTTACTGCTGGAACTGTCTCACGGGAGTATTACCTCTAATCGTGCAGGACGTACCTTTCGAGTGTCCACCTCTTGTGCCGTTATATTTACCAGGCAGTTGATCATTATAGGCCACGAATGCAACTTTCTAAAGGAATAGAGAAATTTACTTGAGCAAAGCGCTGTAATGGGTGCTTGCTTTAATAAATCGAACATTCCGGTCCAATCTTGCACTATAGTGCAAAAAGAAATACTTGGCGGAAAAGGAAAATTATTTCGTTATTCAACCCGCCGCGGTGGCTCAGAGATTAGGGCGCTCGACTACTGATCCGGAGTTCCCGGGTTCGACCCCGACCTCGGCGGCTGCGTTTTATGGAGGCAAAACGCTAAGGCGTCCGTGTGCTGTGCGATGTCAGTGCACGTTAAAGAACCCCAGGTGGTCGAAATTATTCCGGAGCCCTCCACTACGGCACCTCTTTCTTCCTTTCTTCTTTCACTCCCTCCTTTATCTCTTCTCTTACGGAGCGGTTCAGGTGTCCAACGATATATGAGACAGATACTGCCCCATTTCCTCCCCCCCCCCCCAAAAAAAAACAATTATTAAAACCAATATTGTTATTCAATATTATAGGACCACTTTTAGTAATAAACCTCACATTATGCAAAATACAAGAAAGGACCTTCCATTTGAAATCATGTTGAAACAGACAGTGCTTCGCGACTAGTTGAAAACGTCATTAGCTGTGCCCCTCGTCCGTTCCATTGAAGCCATTAACCGCTCGGAAATTAAATCGTTGAAACCAAGCGCTCGTCCTCGTTTGTAGTGTCTGTCCATCGCTATTGTCACTACTAGCGTTGTTTGATCGATCATAATACAGTCCTTCGTAAAATTACGTTGTGCAACATTTCAGTACAAGTTCCCAGGTATAACTTGATGCGCGGTTTTTCTTCATGAAAGGCAGCGGATGTTAAAACCGCACACTGCTGCTTGCCCTGGAAATCTCGGAGACGTATTTTTGTTAAATTATCCTCGAAGCACCACTGTTGACCAGAATACAAAAATGCGCCGCTGACTGGAAAGGGCCGCCGAAGCAACCCAGACCCACTAGTGTGCAGGAGGGGGTGATGAGGCGGTTGCAGAGCTGAGGGGCAGGTGTAGATCATGCTCCTTATGGTATATAAGGTGGGGCTGTTTGGTCCAGAGGGACTGGAGCTGTAATTGGAATGGTTTACACGGGCATGATTAATGAGGACCTTCAGTCCGACTGCCGTGAGGATGTGTAGAGTTGGCAACTTCTTAAACTATATCGCGCGAGTGGTGAACGAACGGTTGTGCAATTCCATACCAAAAAGTGAAGCGCAAAACGAGCAAAAATGCGTGCAAGTATACGTTTGTATTTGATTTACTGTTCTATTTTGACCAATGGCACTGAAGGTCTATTTGTTTGACGCAATCGCGGTACTGCTAAAAACTGTCTGGCAGCACTTGTTCAGTGTAGAGGGATGGACGGAGTAGAGGGAGTATGTGTTCATAGTGCCGGAGTTTGGGCAGCAATGTTAGACGGTATTCCTGTAGTAATGTGCCTTTTTGGCCTTGAGCTTATAAAGGCACATGATTTTGAGGGTCTGGTTACATTTAACGGTGGCATGGTAAAGAAAACGCCGATTGACGGTAATCCTTGTGGGCGCCACGGTGTCTCAGTGATTACGGCGCTATGCTGCCGATCCGAAAGAAGTGGTTTCGATCCCGGTTGTGGCGGTCGCAA
>JARKHS020001107.1:0-56001 GCA_030143305.2 Amblyomma americanum
CACTGTGGCATTGACGTTGAATATAAGAAAATGAACAAAACCGTTCAGGGACCATAGGAGCGCAAGAAACACGATTTACTGTCGGCACGGAAATGCGACCTTTGGTAAAGAAAATCCTTTAATGTCATTCTCCCTGCGGACTTTTCTACTTAAAACTGGCAGAGAAACCTCTGATCGATGAGCACGACGTCTGAACGTCCACATCACTCCTGCGGCGGTAGGCGAATACAAGTAAACGCAGCTCGCAGCTGCTGCTGTTCTTGTTTACCGGCTACTTGAAAGTTGTGGGTCAATATGGACATACGGGTTATGATCACGTATACAGCTGCTCTGAACAAACAATGTTCCTTTATTTCAGCTCGGGAGGGTGTCGTTGCACTTCAAATAAAACAAAATTACGGCGAAAATCATCCATGTGATGTGCCGCTTCTGCGAAAACAGTTTTTCTTTATTTAGTCATCTAAAACCCGTAGGGCTCGGAAGGCCATTTACAAGGAGGGAGGGGGTTGGATATGAAATAAGCAAAATGTTCACGGGGCAATTAACTATAGAAAAAGACGCCCTTCACAGGAAAGCGAAGGAATCAAGAAGTGAACTATAGCACAGACGTTAACAGCCGTATAAAAACATTTTGCTACAAATAAAACTGCAAAAAAAAAACAAGAAATACTTCCTGCAAACATTTTTTCTCTCCTTTTTTTCAAATGCTGTTTTTGTTGAGAGCCACTGCGGGTCGGCGGTGCATGGCGCGCCTGGAGGGTAAACGCGGGCGGGTTTTGGGTGGGCGGTATTTTGAAATGGCGTCTGGTAGGTGGGCAGCACCTTAGCTGACGGGGTGCGGTGCGGTGGTTGGTAGATGGTACGACTGAAGGGTGGCGGCGTCACTTATGAGGCATCAGATTCAAGAGAGAAGGGCTACAGAAGCAATTATTTCGAAGTGATAGCAGCTCTATTCACTTATGTCCGTATCCATACACTCCAGAATAGAAATTTGTGCGCTTCACTACCTTCGGCACCTTCCGGTAGTGTCTTCTGGGAAGCAAGTCAGAAGAGACTCACTTTTATCGAGTGACATGTCATTTTGCGGATTTTCGTCAATGGCGCTTATGCTTGTCTGAATGAAGAAAGGCGTCGAAACAGGTACGAGCTCCGCATCGGCGCTTGGCACACCTCCATCTTGCTCCCGATACTATGTAATTTTGCAAGAATTACGCACCTGTACTTTCTAAAATAGCGCCAGAAATGCATGCTTTGTGACTTTGGCTCTCCTTGCATGGCGCGTAAGGAGCCTGACAGCAAATGAGAATGTTATTCAGGAAAATATATGGCAATTACAGGATCGAGGTAATGTGATGATGAGCGCTAGCTGGTTTCCCCTTGTTCTCCTCTGATCAATGATTTTAATATTTACGGTCTGCCTTAAATCGCAAATTTGATTAATGTGTGTTTCACGCTTGGCTTCAAGCTCGCCCGCTATGACTTGGCAATCCTAGCGGCTTTCACGGGCGGCTTTTCTTTGTCAATCTAGTACTTGACGCTCTTCGTATCTTTTGAAGCGAAAGCTTCACTAAGCTACCTCGTAACGAATTCGCGATGCGTGCGTGGTTTTGACCTTAAAGTGAGCCAGAGGTCAAACCCCTTATGGCGCGGTTCGGGTGCGCACTGATATATGTGAGACAGTTGCTACGCTATTTCCTTTCCTCAGAACCGGTTCAGATGTCCACCGATATATGTGAGAACAGTTACTGCGCCTACAGTTTGCTTCGAAAGCAAAGAAAAGGCGCATAACTGGCCTCCTGGGACAGTGAACACCTCAGTCGCGGTTTAAGCTACGTGGGTGTAGTGACATGTGGCTGCATTTGTTGGCGTTCACAATGTAGCATCAGAATAGCGGCACTGAAGCTATAGACCATCGGCATTCTTTGTGTTCATTGCCGTTAGCGTTCATAACCCAGTAGAGAAAACAAAGGAAGTTTCTGTTGTGCAACAGAAATTTTTGTTCGCCACAGATATTTCTGTCGTAGCAGCAGAACATTCTGTTGTGACGACAGGACAATCTGTTGTTACTACAGAGTAATCTGTTGGGACGACAGAACGTTCTGTTGCGACTACAGAAGACATAAGGCAAGCTACAGAGTGTTCTGTAGCGACAACAGAAGCTCTGTAGCGGCGACAGAAGACAGATCACACGCTACAGACAGTTCTGTAGCGACAGCAGAAAATTGGGTCGCGTGACAGAAATGCCGAACTTCTGTTGCGTCAAAGCAAAACATGAGCGCAACAAATGCGGCCATGAGAGCTCAATCGCGTATATTTGTAAGTTGTCCCAGCTAAAACGAATCAATATTCAGAAAAACAAAAGCTTTCTTCTGAATTGAAATTGAAGTGATGAATTTTTAGGCAATGCGTAAAGTAGCGGCAGTTATTTTTTCGTCCCTTCTACATCTTTAATAATTATTTGGCATTAACGAACAGTGCAAACAAGTCATTAGAAAATAGGAAATTGATCCATCACCCCGAAAATGGTGTGCCTATTTAAAGTGACGGCTAGTACATTTTTGTTCCCTGAACATTTAGTCCTCGTAAACAAAACTTTTTAAACTTGCATTTAAATTATGAGGTGTTAACAGGACAAGGTCGAGCGCTACAGACATAGTCGGGCTCAGGTGCTTCCGAACAGGAAATTTTAGCATACGCCTTTTTATTTCGCGAAGATGAACGCCCGCGAAAATAAAGAATACTGCCTACAGCATGCTCCATGTGTATGAATGCGCAGGACTCGCAGTGCTCTCTTTCGGGATTTCGTGAAACGCTACCAGCTTAGCACTTTGTCCTTTGTCCACGACAGAACTTCGCGTTGTTGCTAGTTCCGAGAGCGCCAAGGGCGGTGCGACCCGTCCTCAGCCACTGGCGTGAATCTAAGCCGCACTGAAAAGAAAGAAAATTTGGTGACTATTTATTAGAGTAGAGGAAACGAAAAAATACTATCCAATACGTTACTTATCTTCTAAAAACATTAACTTCATCTTAATTCGAAGGAACGCTTTCATTTTGAAATGAACGGCGGTGCAACAAGAACACTAACGAAAGGCACCACATGCGCACTTGTTAGACTGTAAACCAAGTTAGAACTTTAAAGCAGTTCCCGGGTTCGAACCCGACCGCGGCGGCTGCGTTTTTATGGAGGAAAAATGCTAAGGCGCCCGTGTGCTGTGCGATGTCAGTGCACGTTAAAGATCCACATGTGGTCGAAATTATTCCGGAGCCCTCCACTACGGCACCTCTTTCTACCTTTCTTCTTTCACTCCCTCCTTTATCCCTTCCCTTACGGCGCGGTTCAGGTGTCCAACGAAGTATGAGACAGATACTGCGCCATTTCTTTCCCCCCCAAAACCAATTATTATTATTATTATTAAAGCTGGATAACAGTGTCTATAACTAACACCCTTACACCACTCAAAAAGGTTAAGTTTAGGTAGCGAAGCCTCCTTATAAAGGGCACTTTTCTCACAAATCCACCCTTCTTTACCCGAAGCCGTGAAAGAGGTTATACGTAACTTACACCTATTTTGTAATGGGTGCAACAGTCACACTTTCCTTTTAACACTATTTTGAATTGTTCACTGTTATGCCGTGTCATTCCTTTAAGGCTTTTGACTATATTTTGGGTACCAAAGTGAAGCTCTTTTATATATTGCATTGTATCAGTTGACATTGTAGCCCCTCACACAAGTAATATGTCCTAGAGGCAATAGCTCGGCTTTTCATTTGCATTCTGAATGCCCAGAACATGCGAACGTCATTCAAAAAGGTGAGGCGCATTACTCTGTACGCTCCAGCAAACATTTATTGATGTGAATCAGCAAATGCAGCTTGGTGCATTCTTACAAACCATCAGACAATATACTTTTACTCGATCACATAAACATCCAGAAATTGGAGTTCGAATATGCAACAAAAGGTGGAGGCTCCTGGGTCGTAGCTCCTGTCGAACTAGCAGTACGCACCTTGTAAATGCATTTGCACTCTTGGAAGCATCAGCGGCATGTCTTCTTCTGTAAACAACAAAACAGAAAACAACTAAAAGTAAAACTTCCACTTTCTACAAATGATAGCTTTGGTGCCATGTAACAGTTTTCAAATTCATGGCCGTAAAAGCAGTCGCCATGGGCTTGAAAAAATTTTTACACACTTCAAAAGCGCTAAATGATTACTGGAGTTCTCCTTGACAAATTTAGGTCATTCGCCCATGCCATATTTTAAAAGCAAAATGCCACAATACTATAAAACATCGCATGAAAATAAAAAAAACATAACCTCCCGATGTGACAGACAAAAAAGAAGAAAGAGAACATGACAAACGGATGTCAAACTGTTGCCTCAAGTTTGTTTTTGTATTCAGTTATTTCTGGTTTACATATGTCTATTGTTGAACCTTTCTATGACTTCCCTTCGCTGTTTTCATTTGACTGTACTCTATTGATTTTTTTTACCTAGATAAGCAGAAAAAGGGGCTGAGAGGGAAAGGCAGCAACACTCGCTTGGATGGACATACTATAGTAGGATAAGACTCAGGAATGAAGGGGCAGATGCCCATCAGAGGAGACCCTCCAGCCAATGGCATAGACTGATTTTCATAAAGCCATGGTTTCCATGAAATCATAAAGCCAGCAGTGATGAATCCTCTTCCATATGCCGCACCCTACAATGTCATGCTACAATTTCTTAAGGGGTCATCTTCAAGTTCATGAGAATCAGTTGATGCCACTGGCAGAGGCGGGGGTGAACCCCTTTGAGATGATTTGCGGCTTTTTCTTTGAGTTGTATGGGGCTCTAGCGTACAATACGTTGAAATAAACAGACAGTGCTTTGTCCAAGAAATATATGTGCATCAGTAGATGTGCTTTTACGTTACAAATTGGGAAGGAATACTTTTGCATATATAAATGCTGTCGTGGTGCAGGGGCTCACCCGAACCCGGGCTCCTTCAGGTAGCGTGTCTGAGCCTTCGGGTTGAGGAAATATGGAACTTGAATTTTTGGAAAACGAAAAAGAAACGTGTTTACTGGCACTTTGAAGACATTTATTTGCAGAATTTAGAAAAGAACATTCATATATTAAAGGTTCTTAGCGTTGAGCAACTCGATGACCCTTGTTGTCGGGACCCAGAGCAATCTTTCTCACTCAGGTCGCCTGTTAAGCATCCTAAGGCTCCGCCCCTCCACCAGTCGCCGGCCAAATTAACACGTGGTACCGATTGGAAGAATGACACAGCACATAGCACGCGGAGGCACTCGTGAGAATGGGCGATGAGGATTCGGGGGTCCACTCCTACCACGCACAGTATAGCGGCACGTCTCTATCTAAAACATGTGATTCGTGCGGATGCCGCAGTCACTCCTGTGGCGGGTCCTCTTCCCATGGGTCGGCTCCTGTCAGTCACGACTAATAACTGGAAGGCACCTTCCCCTCTTTCGTCCGTCGTCTTGTCCATTGTCGGTCGCACCTCGCGGTGAACCAGACAAAGGGAAGGCCATCTCCCCCCTCCTTAAGAGCGTGGGAAAGATTCCGCAGGTAGGTTCCAGAGACATCCTTTTTGCACGGGGTCAACGAGGGGTCAAACGACGCGTCCGCAGCATTGTTGTAACAGCTTCTTCCCCCGCGAAACGAGGATCGGCGGGTAGCAGTCACCGCTGCTGGCCGAAGGGACGATTTTTTCTTGCAGAAGAACCAAGATTTCTCCGTCGCTCGTAACATTGTCTTCTTTGACGTTGAGCAGATGCTTTGAGGCTTCGCTCTAACTTCAGCCACATGCTGAAGCCAGCACTGAGCTCCCCTCCACGAAAGCCAATTCAAAAAGGGATTACTACAATCTGGTTACTATAGCTGTTGGATAAAAGCCCACACTAAAAACTCCCAGGACCCGCATATGCTGAGAAAACCAAACACGCTACTACACACATTCGCATGCATAAACGCATGAAATAAAAACTTAAGTAGCAATTTTAGATACCTCAACAGCACCCCGGACAGCATAGAGAGAACGCTATGTGCGTACGCGTTTCCATTCGATTTTCCCTTCTTGTACTTTACGACGAAATTATACTGCTGCAGAATCAAGCTCCACTTCAGAAGGTGATTGTTCTTTGATGTCGCGGTTTGCAGCCAGAAAAGGGGATGCGGTCGGTTTCTACAGTGAACTGTTGCCTCCGAGATAGCATTGTAGTTTCTAGATAGCGCAAACGATGCAAGCGCACTCTTTTTCCGACAAGCAGTACGTCATCTCTCGAGAGCTCAGTTTTTGACTCAGGTAGAGAACGAGATGTTCGTTGCCGTCGCCATCCCTCTGGCAGAGAATGGCACCTAGTCCTCGATCACTCGCATCACACTAACTGTACCGTGAATTCTCGGTCGTAATCAGGAGCTCGCAAAATCGGGTGGCTAGTCAGTGCTGCATTCAGGTTTAAGAAGGACGCTTCCTTCTTGTCGTCCCAGACTACATTTGTCGGCTCTGTCCTGCGGACAGCATCGGTCAGAGGACCTGCCAAAGCGGAATCATAGATATACTGATTGTAATATCCCGTAAGCCCTAAGAATGCCGGAACGTGAGCCTTTGTAGACGGGGCGAAGTAGGTCATCGCAAATGCTTCACAACCGTGAAGAACCCTGTCCACTAGACGGGAAAAAGAAAATGGAGCATTTTTGAGCCCGAAGCTCATCATTGTTGGTTGATAGCTTTCCGTTGGAGTAACGAAAGCTGCGTATACACTGGCGTGCTCAGTGAGCGGTACTTGTCAGTACCATTGACTAAGGTGTAGTGTAGTTACATAGGCTGCTCGACTGACTTGTTCCACTCTCTTCTCAATATTGGGGATAGGGTACACTTGATACTTGTTGGCAGCATTTAACTTCCGGTAATCTACTACAGGCCTTGGGTTCTTTACCTGGAGCTTCCACCAAGATCATAGGCGAAGCGTATTCGCTTTCGGAGTGCTTGATTACTCCTAATTCCAGCATGCGCTTTACCTCCCTACCAAGGATATCTCTCTGCCTTGGAGAGAGTGGATAGCACCTTGGCCGCACTGGTCCTCAGAAGTTAGCTCAATATCATGCTCAATCATATCAGTTCTGCCTGGACTGTCTATGAAGCAGTCATCAATCTCTGCTATCAGTTCGCCGAGATCAGACAACTGAGATTCTTTTAGTTATCCTCTCTCTTCAGTCCTCGTGAGGAGTCCCTGCGTGCTGCTTTCCTCTCCGCTTAGACAGATAAGGTTGTCTTCCATCTCCTCAGGAAGGTTGAGCGTTAGATTTATCGCGGCCTCTCTCTGCACGTAAGGCGTCATTAGGTTGCAATCGTAAATGCGCGCTTCTTTATGTCTTCCCGGGGATTTCACGACGTAGTTGGTGTTAGAGAGGTTGGCAGTTACTTCAGCAGGCCTTCCCCACTGTACTTTGAGCCCATTCTGCCTTGAAGCTCTCAGCAACATACATTAGCTTGTCACCGACAGAAAACGTTCGTTTAAGGGCTGTCCGATCATAGTAGACCTGAGAACGAGCCTGGGCTGATTTCGTGCTGGCCTCCACGAGTTATTTATATGTAGACGGTCCAGTAGACTCAACACGAACTCCACTATTGTCGGGTCCCCTTCGCGCCCTTCCGAGGCTTCGCCTACCATTCGCAGAGGTGAGCGCAATGACCTTCCGGGCACCAACTCGGCGGGGATAAATCCAGTGGATTCATGCGGCACTGACCGCAAAGCGAACAGTGCAGCTGGTAGGCATGCATCCCAGTCGCGCTTGTTTTCACAGCACAATCCCCCAAACACGCACTTTAGAACAGAATGGCACCTTTCTACGCTGTTGCTCTGCGGATGATGGATTGAGCTGTGCACTATCTTAATGCCGCACCGCTCTAGAACTGAGGTAGTGATGACCCTAGTGAATGCAATACCGTGATTACTTTTAATCTCAGAAGAGAATCCAACTCAGGCAAACACTGATAACAGTGAATTCACAACACTCTGTGACGTCACCTCGTGCAGCACAACAGCCTCTGGAAACTTCGTGGCAGGCATGGTGAGGATATAACGGCACTTTGACTGTAAAGGGAAGTGGCCCCAACTATATCTTTCACCAAGAGGTGAAATGGCTCAGTAATGATCGGTACTAAAACCATCGGCGCTTTCCACTTATCTAGCGCCTTTCCGACCCGCTGACATGTGTCGCACGACCTTACAAAACGCTCCATGTCCTTAAAACATCCAGGCCAATAGTATTCCTGTAAAGCCTCTTATTTGCTTTCCTGCATCCCAGATGGCATGACCACGAATTGCCATGGGAAGGTAGCAGTAAGTCTTGTCGGTACTTCTGCGGAACGACAGATTGGTCTCGCTCCACTCCACGCTTATCACTGTCTAAGCGATAAAGCTCGCCGACTCTCATCTGGAAAGCAATATTCCCTTTTTTTCCCTTACTCGTTCTGAGGAGCTTTCTGATCTCTAGTATCGTCGGGCCATTTGCTTGTTCCATACCTAGCTCTTCTTGGCTTGCACTCAGCAGCGTCGTGAAACTGCTTGACACTGGTGGCAAAAAACCACTCTCTACGATTACCTCGTTCCGCGGTTCGTCATGGTTTACTGCCAGGCTGACCGGTCTCGGGTGCCTCGTTAGCGCGATTTTCTGAACCATGTTCATCCATTTCTGCCCCAAATGTAACGGCTATTTCCTCTGCAGCCACATTCTCAGATGTAAGCTGTGTTTCAAGTTCTCGAGCCTTTCAACGTGTAAAAGCCTTCACAACTCTGTCTCCAAAATGGATTCCCTTCTCTCGTAATAACATATCCCATTTGTTGGACAACAAATACGTATAGAATTTAGGTAATTTTCCTCAAACTGCGGCTTCGGTTGTAAGCATACCGAAAGGGCCCTCCATTACCACTGCTGCGATTGGCAAGCACACGCTTTGTTCTTCCACTACCTGTCGGATCCATACACATTTGTCTGTGCAATCGGATGGTGACACATCCTACGGATGGACAACATTCATCGTTGCAGCTGAGTTTCCCAGCACCTTGCATTGCTTCCCGTTCACTACCAGGCCATGTATGTAAGGTTGCAACAGCTTTATGTTCTATTCGCAGTTGCTGACATACGAGAACGCAACCTTTTTTTGACAGTTCACTGCTATGTGACCCAGCTCATTGCATCTGCAGCAAGTGAACGGCCTCCTAGCGTCAAACGCGACTTCTTCCTGCGCTTTGGCCACTTTTGCATCCTTCTCATTGTCTTCCTTTCTTTGAGTTTTATTGGGAGAAACCTTTCAGTCGTCTCTCTCGACTCTAGAGTTCCCAGAGTGCCTCTCTTGAAGTAATTCCCACTTCTTCCGAAAACACGGGGCCTATCAAATCTAGTGTTGTCAAACTGCCGGCGCGAAGCGGACTCCTCAAAGAGTTCGGCAGCTTTTGTCGCGGACGTATGATTGTCCCGGTCCTGTAGCCAATTTCCTTCCTCTTCAGGCAGGCAGTAGTAAAACTGGTGCAACAAAATCCTCTCCACTAGAGCGTCCCGGTCGCTATAGGACTCGATGCTCTTTAACCATTCGGCCAAGTTCACTTGCAGCTTGTACGAAAAAATCGGGACGGTTCTTGTCCCTCGACTTCTTAGCTCCCCGAAATCGCAGCGTGAACGCTTCGGCGCTAAGTCTACTTTCGTAGAAGGAAATCCGTGCCACTCTCGTAGTTGTCCGTGTCCTCCTTGCTGAGCCGCGCGACAACCTCCAAGGCCTCGCAGGGCAGAACAGTCAATAGCCTTTGAGGCAAAATGTATCGCCTGAAGGACAGCTTGTCGCACGTTCGTCCAAAATTTGCTAGATACAGACACATATCCCCTGATACCACATATAGCTGCATGTTCCTAGACATCTTTAACTCTGCGTTCTGGTTGCCACACAGCTCGCACACATAACACTGCAAAGCTCTGTGGCATAGACTAATTCGATTGCCTCGTACCATGTGAATGGGAGACTCCGCGTAACACATTTTGCAACGCCAAACAGACCGAGCTGCGCAAACGGCTGACGGCTACCGGCATGGCAAGACCGTGTCTTCGCACGCCGAGATTGGTGAGGCGCGGAGCGAGGCGCCGACGGCACGCGGTGCCTGTGAACGAGTTAGCAGCACGGGGATCATGGCGGGGACGATGCTTATGAGAAAGGAGAAGAGCGGCGCCGGTACCGGCGGCGCGACGAGGCCATTACAGCATAAGATTCGTGCTCATGCATTTTAAGCCCTGCAGCGACGGACGAGTAACGAAAGCAAAAGCTGCACACTTTTTTTCCTGGCACCGTGAAATAGAGGTTATAATGCATTTCTACATCACAACTGACCTGAAATGTGAAGCTCGCAAAGTTCATTTCAGCACATGGCAGAGTGCAAGCACTGGCGGCGGCTCTCAAGCTCCGAAGTTTGGGCTCATTCACATTCAACTTCCTTCGGGCCCCGCGTTGCGAACAGGCACGTCGTCGATGTCATTTGCTGGCATTGTTTGTTGTGACAGGGCAGTATCAGCGCTGGCAGCGCGAGGGAACACACACAACCTGTCGCACCGACTACATGTGCAGGTTTCAGTGCGCGCGAACTTCCCACAACCGGATATAGATATGGATGAGTCTATTTTATTCAAAACGAGACTCGCCATAATTAGACGTCGCAGTGGTTACAAAAACTTTGTTGGATATTTTCTTGCCTGTTAACCAATTATATTTTGAATCTCGGTTTTTAAACATTCTTTTTTACGTATAATTTCACTGTGAGCGGGAGCCGGCATGGCCGGCAACAAAGAAGTCGAAACTGCGGCGCTTCTAACTGATCTCTTATGAGCATGCGCAGACGCGGTTTGGCGAAACCATAGCCTCTAAGATTATCCTCCCGCTCTCACGCGGGTAATCTTGGAGGCTCTGGCGAAACCATCTCCTGGCGGTGAGGGTGTTCGTTTGGCGCGCGACGAGGCAGGGCCACAGCGGAGAGAGAGAAAGCTGTGGAGTCGTTTGCCTCTACCACTGCAGGCAACGCGTCCGAAAGCAGTGGGCCTTTGTCCACTAATTTTCTGCTCATGCGTGTCCTTTAGTCAGGGGTTAAAGTGCAGCGCTGGCAATGCACTGTGCGACAGGCGTGTTTATGGGACGGTCACTCTCACCTGCTCTGCTAGACGGAGCCAACACTGTTCTTTTCTAAAAAAATGATCCCAAGGGGCACTTGTAAAGAATTTATTGTGGCCACTCCCCGTGGCATTTTTTTTTCCGATGGAAAAATCTGTAGTAGCGACTGGCGGCTACGAGATGGGCGCGCCGCTAGAAAAGGGCCCACTGACGAACCAGGCACAATACCACTGTGAATGGGAAGCGAAATAAAATCGCAAAAGCAAGAAATCAAGAGTATACATGCGTTTGCGTAGGCAACAGTCATACTGAATGGCTATTTCTATGAGCCGTGCTACACGGCGCACTCATTTTTGCTTTCATTGCTCATTCTCTTTCCATGAGACCCGCTTTCCCCCTCGCGCTGCATTAAAAGGCGTACCACCGGCGTGCATTGGAAGGCGTACACCGGAACACGGAGGCTTGCCGTCAACCAGCGTGCCGACTCCATTGATTGAGGACGTACAAACTGCGCAAGAGGTCGGAGCAGGCCAGTGCCCCTCTTACCTTGTTATACTCGAGCATACTGAGTTATGTGAGACAAGGGCGAATGAATTCCCCCTCCATATTCGAAACTAAAGAAGACACAGGTTACTAGAATATAAAACCACGAAGCGACCAGCCTTCCATGCTTGCCCATACTAAACAAGATAAGTCAAGAATGCTACCCAGCAGGTAGACTTATCTGACATAAAACTTGCCAATACTAAGCAGGTGCCCTTATTCTAGAAGAAAGCCGGCGCTATGTCGGACAACAAGAGAATGCCAAATAACAGATGGCATAAAGCGCACCAAGGTCACCAGCTCAGACCAGTGGGAAGCAAACTGGTAAGCAATCACCTTGAAGACCGAGGAACCCTGGTGGACCAAGGTTGCGGGGTGGCAAGGTGCTCTAAACAGAGAGCCCCTTCCGACTACCTTCTTGGACTTAAGTGCAAATAGAAGCACTGTATTTATAAACCAATGGCTGCTTACAGCCCGTTCCTGAGTTCTATGTCGTCGTCATCGTCTTAGTACTAGTAGTAGTAGCAATGTTTCGCAGTAGCCGTCGTCTTGTCGGGAGGGGGGGGGGGGCGGCATTGTCATGCAACCACTCAGACGGTCGTTATCATGGAAGCAGGAAATTATCACGCGAGCGGAGGAATGCGTATGCGGCTGGTAGTTACCTTCGGAGCCAACAGGAGGTGGTTACAGCGGAAGGGGGAGGCTTTTCTGAAACAGGAAGAATCGCCAAAGGAAGGGTGGTTACTGCTGAAGGAGGTGGGTATGACAAGAAGGTAAGAGTGCGCACAAAATCGGCGGTCACCCAGGAAAGAGACAGGGTAAGGCGAGAGCATGGAAAAGACCGGAAGGTGGTTGCTGCGGAAGGAGGTGGTTCTAGTCGGAGCACTGGGATCATCCACCGGAAGACGGTTACCGTGGGAAGAGGTGGGTATGGCGAGAACACAGGAAAGCTTTAGAGAAGAGTGTTTACCGCGGTTTGCCTCGGTAGAAGGAACGTATGGCGAGAGCGCAAGCAGAAAGCAGAAGTTGCTACAAGAACCACCCGGTTGTATAGTTTCTTTGTAAAGAGGATGTTTTGGCGCTGAAGGCAGAGAGTATGTTGAGGGCATCGGAATGCGTAACCGGAGTCTGGTTATGGACGAGGAGGTAGAGTACTCGTATGGCGAGAATGTAGCCCCGGTCCATCTGTGGCAGCAGCTGAGAAACGTGGCGCGCGAGATCATCGGTGGCGCCGCACGCCTTCAGCGGCAGACTGGGAGGACAACCAGTCAGAAGCGGGTATGTGCGGAATACTAACCAGCGCTGTAAAACAATGGCAACATCAAGCTGCTCTCATATTTTCTAATTCAGCGTACCATATTATATACATCTCTTAACTGCGATCGCTGACTCTCGCGTCACACAACATTGACCGTCGCGTGAATTTTGTAGCGAGAGCTACACTACACTACCCAGTCGAGCATTTCGCCGTGAATCTGGGAGGCCATTAGCGCGCATGCGCGAAACCAGACAGGAGCAGCAGGTGCGCGGCGCGTGACGTCAGATTCCGCCGCCGCCGCCGTGCGGGGAGCCGTGCCGGCACGACTACGCCCGCCAGCGCCGCGCGCGAATGCGCATGCGCGGCAACCGTAGAAGCGCAGCAGGTGCACGGCGCATGACGTCAGAGCTGGGCCGCCGCCGCGGCCACGTGCGGAGTCGTGTGGGTAAACTACGTAAGTGCGGCTGAGTGTATAAAAGCTGAGCTGATACGACTCTGTGTGTCACAATCGCTTCCTATGGGTGACAGAAAGGAGAATACAGCCGCCCTATGCGGCGGTATCGTCAGAAGATCATTTCTTCGGACGCAGAAGTCGTCGCGTGGCACTTGGCCGCTCTGCAGAGAAAGAATGAACATCAGAAGGATAAACGAGCGGCGGATACGCGTGAGCAAAGAGAAGAACGTCTTGCCAAGCGGAGACGACAAGAGGCGGAGAGTAACAAGCGGCGCATAGCAGTTGGCATGGTTCCTATGCAAGAAATTCGAGACGAAACAATGGCAACAACATCATCACCAACACAACTACAGGGAAGGGTGTAAAGATTCGTCGTATAACTGACCACGCGATTAGACAAGGGAGAAACTGCAGCTCTCGCTGAGTATATCCTGGCATAGCTGAGCTAAGCCACTGGGAATTTTTTATTAATCATCCATTTCTGTACGGCAGCACATGTGGAACGTGCGCACCAAATTTTCTTTTCCAGGGGGCATCTGAATGCCTCTTATTCGAGCACACTTTACATCAACCGGCTGCTGAAACGCCGACTAAATTTTGGTAATTGTAGCAAAGTAGGAGAGTTTGTGTCTTCATCGCTGCTTCGACTGCCGTGACCACTACGTGACAATATACTTCCAGACACTCGCCGTCTGCCACCGCGGAGAGCCCCCTCCCTTGCTCCACCTGGCGCTGTACGTTCTCTGTCTTCCACATGGGCTCCTTCTAGAGTATGACCAAAGATAACTTGGACTAATGAGGCTTTACGTACATCAATCCTGAAAAATAATCGAATGTATAAAATATACCGAAACACAAAAAATCCTAACTTGTGCAATAGCCTAAGAGATCGGCGGTAAACCTAAAAACGAATTCAAGGTTGCGACGAATGAATATATATCAGCCTTCCCCGATAAAATCAAAACCAATCCCAAGGAGATCTGGCGATATATTAAGTGCAATATGAAAAACAGCACTGGCATCCCAGCGAAAGCAAATGATGGAAACCTGATCAGAGGTGATGAATGTAAAGCCGAATTTTTCAACAAGTATTTTCATTCAGTGTTCACAAAACCCAGTAGTGTTTCTATTTCAGAGCCACTGTTACATTTACCGGAAATGAAAACCATTGTCGTGAGTGAGACCGGAGGGAAAGCTTTGTTGTGCAGTTCGAATCCGCATTGAGCTCATGGATGCGACGGCATTTCAAATCACATTTCGAAACGGTGTGGAAGACAGGTAGCTCCTTTATTAGTGTTATTATGCAACAAATATCTAGAACTGCAAAAACTTACCGAAGATTGGGAGACAGCCAACGTGACGCCAATTTTTTTAGAGGGCGATCGTACCCATGTAACCAATTACAGACCAGTATCTTTAGCTTCCGTCTTTAGTAAGACGCTAGAACATGTCCTGCGCTCTAAAATCTAATGAAGAATTTTCAAGAAGATACCTTTTTGACATCAACTAAGCATGGTTTTTTGCTCCGGTTTCTCGTCGTAGCACAACTACTGGAATTTGCGCACGAGACAGCAGCCAGTTTGGACCGCGGTGAACAAATAGATGCACTTTTCGTAGACATTCTGAAAGCATTTCATGTCGTGCTGCACAATCTACTTTGTTTAAAATTATTGTCTGAAAAATTATTGCCTGAAAATATTCTTGGCTGGTTAAGGAATTATTTACACTTGAGAAAACAGTAGATTGTTCGCTCCCCAAAAACATGGACCTAAACCTCCACTCGGCTAGGAGAAAGGCGAGAGCAAAATGCATCGAAGAGAAACTGGCGGTCAAAGAAAATACACTATATGTGTACGCGTCCAGATATAGAGGAAAAGACATGAGAATGGCAGCGGTAGCATTCAACTGGGAGTGAGCAAAATTTGCTAGTGCATCCATTAAAAACGGTACGGTTGACGAGGGCGAGGAACTCGCAGTTGCTCTACCGATCACCGAAGGCAACCGGATGGGTAAATCTTTAACCATCCTAACGGACTCGAAAGAGGCGTGCAAGAAATATATGAAAGGAAGGATAAGTAAATGTGCAAGGCAGGTCCAAGCACAAGTGGCTCTAAGAAAGGACCAGGCGAGGCATGTTATTTTCTGGGTACCCGGACATGCGGAAGTATGGGGTAACCTCAGGGTCGATGAGACCGCTCGAGCTTAAACGAACCGAGCCACTCATCCACTCAGGCCGGAGGGGGCGTCAGAAAACATAATGCCCACCTTCTCAGAAATCACCAATTACTACAAGGGGGTAAGTAAAAGATATCCGGAACCACACTCTAGCCTGACTCAGGAAGAGGCGGTCATATGGAGGAGGCTCCAAAAAGAAACCCTAGCTAATCTTTTCATATTAAATAAGATGTATCAAACGCAGTACAGGGACTTGTGCCCCAAATGCGGAGGCTGACCCACGGTTTATCGCACAACGTGGGAGTGCAAGGACAATAATAGTTTCCATAATCAAAAAAAAAAAACGTACGTGCCGGGAGCAGTGGGAGGAAGCGCTTTCCAGCCACAATCCAGCCTACCAACGAAGGCTGGTACAACATGCTCTCAAAGCTGCCAGATCCATTGGGGCCATGGAATAGGGCTCCACTCGCTGAAGAGGGCGAAGATATCGCAAGACGACCTCTGCACTCTGAAGTGTATAGAAACTAGAGCAGTAAAGTTGATCCTATCCTATCCTGCCTTAACAGGGTGACAGCAATCGGGAGTGCCTCAAGGCTCTGCACCTGGACCGCTTTTATTTCTGATTTATATTAATGATACACCCGAATATCTTAAATCTAACGTTAGACTTTATGCCGACGACTGTGTCATGTATCGTTCCGTGAAATGCCTTGCAGATATATCTGTTTTGCAGGGCGACCTAGATAAAGTAGCTGTCTGGTGTAACCGGTGGCAGATGACTCTTAATTCCCGTAAATGTGATCATGTGCAGTTTACCAAGAAAAAGAACAAATTCCCAGTGCATGCAAGTGAATAATATATAAATTCAAACCACAGAACATGTTAAAGTACCTCGGAGTTACGTTTACTGAAACGCTTGGCTGGCGCAATCACATTGACTTAGTTACCGCGAAAGCTTACCGTCTACTCCACTTTTTCCAGCGAAATTTTAAGCAGACTCCGTCCTCACTGAAAGCAAACTTAACTAGCATCAGGCCTACTTTAGATGACGCATGCGTAACCTGGGATCCATGCACCAAAAACCTAATAGCTAAAATAGAACTTGTCCAGAAACAACCACCACAATTTGTAGCAGGAAATTGTTATTTTGCATTTACAGTATCCGGGATATGTAATGGATTGGTTTGGAAAACACTCGCGTTGAGCAGGAAATTACTAATATTAAAATTATTTCACAATATCTACAAGAACAAGGCAGGTACTGACAAAACAGCGTAGATAACGGAGCCGGGTGTACATTACGCCCCCTCCAGGCGGGACAATGCTAACAAAATTCTACCTTATCAGTGCCGTATTAATGTTTTAAATACTTATTTTTTCCTAACACAATTAATGACTAGAAACAGCTCCCAAATGAATTGATGGATGCGCCTCGTAATATAAATTCGGTTCAGGGCCTTCTTCATTGGGTTTTTCTGAGTGCTTTTTTATTATCATATTTTAGCCTATACTACTGTGTGAGCTGTTATGTATTTCCCTTCATTGTTATAAATTGTTATTGAACTCTCTGTATGTTTTCCAGTATTTTTTATTTTAGCCTTGGTCGTTTTTCAGTGGTGTATTCATGTGCATAATGGCGAATGCTTTGTCGTTGTGTGACCCCCATGTACTAAACCCCCCTGCAATAATGCCTTCTGGCGATGTAATTATACTGAATAAATAAACAAATATGATCAAACACTTGATGCGGGCAGCCACACCGTGTACGCAGAGGCCGGTAGCCATCCGTGAATGCGCCAGCACACTAAAAATATTTTGTTGAAAATCTGGCAACAAAGGTAAGGAAACCACCACAGGCCAGTACAGCGTTGTCAGCTCATCCTCCGGACTATAGTTTAAAATAAATATAAGGTCATCAGTAAGAGCAAGTCATATACACGTGGATAACTCTGCAGCGACAACACATGAAACATTGTGGACGCGAGCCTAGTTGATCTTCAATCAGCCCAGGAAAGTGCGCAATCCGACATTTACCATAGCGCGTGAAGTGACCCACGTGATTTTAGAGGACCTTCTCGGCGAAGTGCGTACAAACTAACTGTTTTCCTTTTTTTCCAAGAAGACGAGAAACCAGACAGATGTAATCGCTTAGCGGCAAATAAGCCCGTGAACTGCAATATATTGGTCTTGCATGTCACGGCATCACCCATTAGTTATGTTGTAGCAGACAACCGGATATTATTATGGTGCCATGGTTGGTCACTCTCAATCTTTTGATATCTGTCAACGGCGAGTTGATTTCACACCCTGCAAATTTTACAAGCGCCGCGTGCTCAACCTCACACGCTGGCCTTCACCGTTTTCATGTTAGTGGCCCCTGCCCTCACCACACGCTTACATATTAGCGTTACAAAACATATTTGTAGTAAAAGTCTGTAAACGTGTTGCCTGCCACGGAAAGTTCTTTTAAACCCCCTTCTATATACCCTTTCCCCCTCAACCCCCTCTTTGTACCCTACTTTTGACTGCTGCTTCCGCTCCACCTGCTTAGCCCTATGGCAGCGTTTGGTAGTCCAAACACATGTTAGGCAGACGATTCCACATGCCCGGCGAGCGCTGCGAATTCGCCCTATCGCGCCGCTTTCGGCGCCACCGCTCCGCAAGCCGGCGGTTGCCTGGTGCGCCAAACCGAGTATATATGACCGGCACACCGCGTCTGGCGGACCGGCCCAGCCGGCGGCGGCTGCCGCTGCAAGCGCGGAGGGCGCTGTGTCATGATGACGTAGGGGCGCGAGAGTCTGGGGAAGCTTGCCAACATGGGCGCCGGCCGCAGGCGCGAGAAAAATACGCCAGTACTGCTTCTTTGCGTTCACAGCAAGCCCTGGGATAAGAGAATGTCAAAAACGAATCATTGTTGAGGATCGTTGGCCAATACCAAGTTGCTGGTAGAATTGATAACTGCATAAAAGCAAATCTCTTCCTGTAACATTGCTGCTGCTGGAGGGACTCGCCAGGCCTCGGCATGCTCCTCTGATGAAGGTATATCGGAACTCAAATATATCTTTATTTTAATATGAGATGGGACCCAGAGTAAACCGGTGACAATAGTAGCACCGTTATTACTCATCGCTCATCAGTTCTGAAGCGCCCTTATCTGCGGCATAGGCTCGAAACCGGCTGGGCTCGAAGACTAACAGGGCAGGCATGGAGTAGCTCAGTTAACCGCGGGCGGTGTAGGGGCCGGAACTCGGCTCCTGCGCAGGCATGCTGCCGTGCCTAGAATATAGCAGGCAGTCTTTATGATAGCATGGCTGTTTTGTCTTTTCTCATGCGAACGTGAAGTCCACCGAAACGAGACTACCGGCCGGCCGTCCAGCCTGGATTCTGTCCGCGCCATCATTAGAAAGAATGTGCTAATTTTTTTTCGCGTAAATAATAGGTCCTAGCATGGATCCATCCGAAACATATATAACTTTGAGGATTGCTGACTGATACCGAGTTGCGGGTAGAGGTAAAAACTGTGATACAAGCAAGTGTATTGCCATAAAAACCGTGCAGCAAGCGCTGTCCGCCGTGGCGGTGCGCCTCGCCTCGCATCCGTTAGCTCCGCTGATGAAGCCATCGCGGAAATCGACAGTATGTTAACTTATTGCGAGATGATGTTGTCAGCAGCTAAAGCGATGTCGAGAGTAGGCCTTTAATAATAGCGCAAGCGACTTCCTAAGCGGCGTCCGGAGCGGCTTCAACGCGGAACAAGCTGTAGGCCTATAAGAGATCCGCGAGGGACTCCGTTGCCGAAAGCTCCCTAATATAACAGTACTTCTTATAGCAGGGTTGTTTTGTCATTTCTGGGTGCACTTTAAGTACATTGAGCCAAGCGGCTCCCAGATATAGCTGTGCGGTGGCAAGGTGATATCGGCTGTGGGCGGAGCTTCAGAAAAGCCGCCAGCCAGTGCTTGCCGCTCCGTGCGTCACTGCTTGCAGTGGTGCGGCAGTTCGCAAGCGGCTACCGTAGCGAAGCGCTGGTCATGCTACCGGGCATGAGTATCCTACTTAAGCACCACTCCGCGTCCAGCCCCAGACACAACGCGCCCTTGAAAATCAGGAACCTGGTTTTCGCTCTGCCCGCGTTTATTTTTTGTTCAAATACAGTGCACCCCTTTCACCGTTCGCTGTTAGATAAAGTTGCAACGAAAAGAACACAAAATAAAATACTCAGGTCGCCGTCGTGGA
Source organism: Amblyomma americanum (assembly GCA_030143305.2). Taxonomy (NCBI): domain Eukaryota; kingdom Metazoa; phylum Arthropoda; class Arachnida; order Ixodida; family Ixodidae; genus Amblyomma; species Amblyomma americanum. The sequence goes on from JARKHS020001107.1 coordinate 19,822, forward strand.
ACGCACCTTCATTCGATAACGTGAATATTGCCGCCATTCTTGGTACTGTTTGTCTATTCTTCAAAGCTGCAGGCACAACGCTTTATAGCTTTCTTTGTGATGAAAGACGCGACCAGATTTTTCCAGATTGATCACATCCAGTCGGAGCCGATTCTGCATTGATCCAAAATCTTGTAAATTTGCACGCCGTATCTCTAAAGCTCGCTTTCAGCTTTGAATTCAGCACGGCGGAGAGCGGCGGGGATTCAGTTCGACGACCACCGAGCACGCTGGTTGCTTTCGCCGCCGCCGAGCCATTCAGTCCATTCTTGGCGCATGTCAGCCCAATAAACGTTTTTCTTGTAGAAGAACATCTGGCTGCCTTCCTCAGTGCTTCGACTGCCGTCACCACTGCGTGAGATCTGGTAGAAGTGCTGCACCGTGACCGTGCACTGCCGCCTAAGTTCGAAAGCGACGCTGCATCACCGCTCGTTCTTCAGCAGCCACTTCGTGCACCTGTATTCAGTGCTCAAACCCATAAAGTCGCCAAGGATTGGTTAGACTTGTTTGAGTGTTTGGAGATATTCCACCGATGGGACGACCAAGCAAAAATACGGTACTTTTTCGTCCTGAATGGCCCAGCCAAAACCTGGTCGGAGAATGACGAGGCTTACCTGTGAACGTGGAAGAAATTTAGGAAAGTACTCATGAAAACATATACATGCATTGTCCATTGTCCACAAAGAAAAGGCCGAAATACTGCTGGAGACGCGAATCCAACTGCCGAATGAGACCATCCTAGTGTACGTATAAGAGATGTGCCGTCTGTTCCGACGCACTTACCCTGACATGAAAGACGAGAAGAAGGTGCCCTTCTCGATGCGGGATGTCAGAGTAGAATTTTCCGCCGGATTGGTCCGAAACCAGCCCAAGACCATAAATGAGTTCAGAACTGAAGCGTCTACGATGAGAAGACCCTCGAGCTCGGCAGTGCGACCGGACGTCACCAGCCTTTTCTATGGACCATGCGGACACCTCAACGACCACCACTGACAGCCTACGGGACATCATCTGTGAGATTATCAGCGAAGAGCTACGGCTACTGCTGCCATCTTCCTCACAGCCGCAGGCAACGACTATCAGGGACATAGTACGGAAAGAAGTGCACCAGGTACTTGGCACCCCGACTCCGGTGGCTAAAGGGCCCAGGCCATAACATACAGCGCCGCAGTACGCAGACAACCCAGCTAGCTCTACAAGAATGGCGCCCCAGCTCCCGCACGCCCACTTTACGAGCGACGCAACGGCTATAGGAAATGCGACGAATGGAGGACTCCGGACAAGCGCCCACTATGCTTCCATTTTGGCTATGCTGGTCACGTGCTTCGTCACTGCACATGCAGACACATCAGCCTGCGCAGTTTCGCCATCGACGCCCAAAGACCGCTCCACGGCCAGTGACCACGGGAAATCAGCAACTATCTTTGCAGAGGGGAGTACGTGCCGTCAAGCCGTCTGTCCTACTACCCGTCGTCATTCATAACACGGTGTGCGTCACCGGGCAGCAGCTACGCAGCGGCTGTTCGCGGAAGGTCCCCCAGCCCCCGCAGGGGAAACTTACTTTCGAAAGCAACCTTTGGAGGGGAGGTTGCTCACCTGCGAAACGACAAAGATTCTCCACCGACCACACCACATGAAGGCGCTCCACCCGCCACTCCAACACCGTACACAAAGACAACCTCGACCACGACGCGAACCACCTTCAACCCGACGATGCCCCAGAAAAGCTGCGACAACACACACTACCCACGATTCACATACGCCGCTACGGTGGCTCAGTGGGGATGGCGCTCGGCTGCTGATCCGAAAGACGCGGGCTCGATCCCGCCCGCAGGGGATGAATTTTGATGGAGGCGAAATTCTAGTTGCCCATGCATTGTGAGATGTCAGTACATGTTAAAGAACCCCAGGTTGTTGAAATTTTGTGGATCCCTTCACTACGGCGTCACGCATAGCCTTAGTTGCTTTGCTACGTTCAAGCCCATAAATCATAAACCACGATTCACAAACGCGAGGAAGCCGTGACCCGACGCCGAGGACGGCGTGCAACGCAAAAGCCAGGACATCCCACTTACAAGTGACTATCGACGACCGGAAATTTGCCGCTTTAGTGGCCACGGGCGCCGATAATTTTGTGATGAACATTCGCCGCGTAATTCAGGAAAGTCACGACCACCTGGAACGGTCCACAAATTGGCACCGCGTGAGGCCACCTCATTACAGCATTGGGACGATGCACAACGCGACTGATCGTCAAGGGACACACCCATTATGCGACATCCGTAGCACTACAGCAATGTTTCCGACATGTAATACTCGGCATCGATTTTCTGAACGAACATCAGACGATCATCGACCTGCGTTCCAAGCTCATTACGCTTAGACAGACGAAGCCACCCTTCAATGAAGACCATGGAGCAGCATGTTGGCCTGAGTGCCCTAGATGAACAAGTGAGCATCCTAACCCGATCAAGCGTCATGGTCACCGATGGTGCACCGGATGCCAAGAACATGAAAACTCTCATCGAGGGGAACACGGCGTTGCTTTTAAAGCGACGAATCGGCATCGCAAAAGGCATTGCACATTTCCACATTGAACAAACTGAAGTGCTGCTCAAGAACTTCAGCAGAGAATACCGAGACGTGAACAAAGAGACGACGATTGCTTTCCTTCGACGAACTATCCGACTACATAAGACCCTTCGATCTTTCCAATTGGGTCCCAGAAGATTCACCTAAGGAAGGTAGCAAGCATGGTTTCGAATACACCCAGCCCTGCCCCGCAACAGACAAGACCAGGTCCGCAATCTGCTTCGAAGCTAGAGCGAGTGCTACTGCTCTTCGCCGAAGGTCCGAAAAACGCCGATTGCCAGGCATCACATTATATACGACCAGCACGCCCGACCTCTTCGCCAGAGCCCCTTACCATGTGTCACCGCGAGAACGACAAGCCATCCGGGACTAAGTGGAAGAAATTCTTCGCAATGACATCAGCAAGCCATTGAAGAGTCCCTGGGCGGCAGCAGTTGTTCTAGTGAAGAAAGACGCCGCACTTTGATTCTGCATAGTTTAACACCGCTCAAACAACATACCGAAAAAGGACGTCTCCGCTACCCCCGCATTGACGACACGCTGAACCAGTTCTATAACACAAAGTATTTCTCATCGATGGAGTTCAAGAGCGGCTACTGCCAAATTGAGCCAAACTGAGACTGAAGTAAGACTATTCACAATTTATTCTTTTATTGTATTTACAGCAGCAAGCATAAGAATCGTGAACAAAACATAAAGAACAGTTATTAGCTCCAGGCTTTCCTGTGTATTTTGTTCCTGTTTTCATGCATGCTGTCAGGCCAAAATATTGAGTGCTGAAAATAATGCTCATATTTCTTTTCGCCCTTTAACCACTGCGTTTCATCACGCCCTATGGGGTGCGCGACTGCAAGCAACACTTGTGTTGGAGTCTTCATGCCAGACATATAAATGTTGCCTACCGTGTATACCAGACGCCAGGCATCTGCTCCTTCCAAGTGACATGGTATGTTATCTTGAGGACACGTGTGTGGTTTAATTCAGCGCTTCACGTTTGGTCTTATGTGGCATGAATGTTTTACTGTCGCCATGAAAATCTTGTTGTTTACTGAAGCAATTTTTTCCTTTGCTCAACGAACATTGCCTGCATTGAGAATCAACCGCATTGTATCTTTTTATTAATTTAGTGTGAGTTTAACATAAAGGTTCTACTATAATTGCAAATAATTAAGTTTCTCGTCCCAAAAGTTCAATCTCAAAGGAGGGACTGCAGGAACATGTCATGCTTGCAAAATTCTCTAACAGTTAGGCAGCACGCAAAGCGAAAGGAACTTTACGAATTACCTGGTACCTATAGCCCTCAGCTTAAACCAAATATGCCTTTAATCTCTAGAGAACAGGGCATATGCCAGAAGAGAGGGGCAAGCGACACCACAGCAACAGGTACTCTTACACACCTTCAATGCACATATTTGTCTTTGAAGCGCGCGAGACATTTGTATTTCCTTCACAGTACTTTTCGCTTGTGAGTCATGAAGCATGAGCTGCAAGTAAAGTGCCTTCACTTTAATAGGATTATTTTACCACAGATTCAAAAACCTAAAGCACATATTTACAGATAAACTATATATCACCTGAACTCTACAATATGTCAAGGTAAACTTATTATATTCAACAGATAGTGTTTCGTTAGCTTATGCTACAGGAGGGTTACAAGTCTTCGGACGGCTGTATAAAATCTTAGCTATGCTTATATTTGACTTGCGAATGTTTTGGTGACGAAGAATTTGCCAGTACTTACTGTGTTTTGGGGAACGTGCCTACGCGAGCCGTACTGCACAGTAGGAGGTGCTACGTTTCAGAAATGGAGCTGGAGAAGTATCCTTCTCGGTGATCTTGAGTTTAAGTACTGTGGCGAATAGGAGCTTCTCCCACCTCGCTTCACAGGCGCGACATTACCAGCGAGCAAGTCGCTCTGTACCCAATCGAGTTTACCACTACTTTGTACGTAGGTTAAAGCGTGGCGAGGGAAGACAACGCGCAAATTTGGTGACTTGACCCAAAACATAACATTGCCAGACCAGCGGGTTACCTCATCACAAGGGCATCGCGTTCACAGATGTTCGGCTGGCCCGGCCGGCCGGGACTAAGAAGTTCGGACTAACTTAGCGGTTTAGACTTCGAGAAGCGGTAGGCTTCATGTGTTGTAGCACGTTGGCCTATGTTCCGGCGACAGGCAGAATGTACGGTAGAAAGCGTAGATTGAGATGGTGTTTTTTGCATCCTCCGCTTCATTCCTTGAATTTGCGCGTTGTATTTCATTTTGTTGCCTGAGCTGCTTGGTGGCTGCCACGACTTTACACCATTAGAATTGCTTTATTATGTCGCTAGCACACGTCCTGTGTTTTCACTACAAGGTCAGTGTGGTTTTGGGACTGTCAATTTAGTTTTTTTTATGGGTTCAGCCGCTGTTTTCTTTGCTCCTGGCACGGTTTCGGATAAGACCATTTCCTTGTTTCATCTCGAAACAACATTTTTGAATCTCATTTCGGAATATTTGAATAACGAAAGCGCACTTATATGATCGAACAATAATCAATGAGGTAAGACTTTCAAGAAGAAAAAATTTTGGAGTGTTGAAATAACACCATAAACTTAGCAAGTAAGAGCCTAAATGCACGTTTACAAATAGGTAAGTGACGAGCACACTTTCTAGATATAGAGAAGAACGTATAGTAAGAAGTATAAAGCGTAGAAATAATCGTCATACTCTTGATTACCTCAGTTTTCACAAATTCAGGGCAAACGACTATCCTCGTGATTGCTATTACTATGATGCTGCATCAACTGCAGTTATGCTATTACCTCAGTGTTCTTTACAACGCCTGCCCACTCTTTTGTCTGAAACACCCGGATAAGCTTACGCATTTTCTAGTCCTGTGCGAATAATAGAAATTTCGGATACGAATCGAATATTTTTGATATTCGATTCGTACTCTTATTCGAGAAATTGATATTGGAGAATCTACGAATATTCGAAAATTCGAGATATTCGATTCGACTCGTATTCGAGAAATTGATATTCGAGAATCTCTGAATATTCGAAAAGTCTCGAATATTCTCCAGAGATCGTATAATGCGCAGACATTCATAAATTCGACCGTGGCAAAACGACAATATCTGGGCAAATCAGCCGATGATGCAGTTAAAAATTCCAGGAAAACGATGCAGAGGTCCTATTCCCTTTCTGTTCCGTCGTTTATCACGTGGTGCGATCGCATTCCGACGCCGCTAGGCTTGACCACATGCGAAATTGCGCAAGTTGGCTTTCCCACATATCGTGCTTCGAACCAGATGGCCGACGGCCCGCTTTGAAGAATCGCAAAGCGTAATCGCACTTTTTTTTAATCCTTCTGTGATACGTTACACAATTAATGCTCATATCCGAATAATGCGTCCTGTCGCCTTCATATCTCTCCTAGCGTGACCTCCGCCATTCCATTTTGTAAACTACGCTATGCGAGAAAGCCTACTTGCGGAATTTCGTGGGAGCCTCCTGAAGGGGCGCGTCTATTTGTCATAATACGGCAGGCGATCCTGTAAAAACTCCACCTATTGAATGGCGCATTGTAACCCGCGCACCTTTTAAGTGGGCGTAATGGCAGGCGTGAAAACTATCGGAAGGGCCTTCTCGCTAAGACAAAAAGTAGCCAGGCCGCGTAGTTTCGTTTCTGAGCTCCGCCGCTGCCCCGCGGCAACTGCAACTGTCTGCCCGCAAATTCCCCGGTAGTCCAGTCCCAACTCCCGCATTTCGACGCCGACTGGCGCGTCGCAGGTAATTTATTTTCCCTTTTTAGAAGCCGTCTCGCCGTTCCGACGCCAGTGTGTTCCCCGGCCACTTGCTTCCATATGTGTTCTCCAATGCGGGCGGCGCGTCACGGGCTTACAGGTTTTAGCGCGACGAAACTGCCTCATAAGGCCTTACTGCTTCGCATTTTCGGCATGTTTTTTTTCGGGGCCTGCGGAGAAGTTTTTATACCTAGGCCTTCAGATAAAGTCGGCATTTCTTCCGGTCCCTTGAACTCCGAATGAATGAGGTTTTACTAGTCATCATGCTCTTTTTTGTTGCCAGTCTTGACATTTTATGAATATTATTTTCCATGAGCACATTACAGTTTTGATACCGTTATCCGGTGATCCATAACCACAACTGGTTTTGGTTTTCAATAATGTTATGCTGTCTCATCAATAGTATGCATTTCTGCGCACATGTTTATATAGGGTACTGAGGCAGTCTAGTTTTGTTTATTTCAGTTGCAAAGATTTTGAAAAAATAAGGACAACAATATTTGCTTGTTTATCATTTCCTGAAAATTTTTTTACTGCACAGATATTCGATATATTATTCGAAGCCATTTTTTCTTCATATTCGTATTAGATTCGTATTCGAAAATTTCAACATTGGCAAACCCCTTCTTTGTTCCATCACCAAACTGCGCACAGAAACCCCAGGACACTAAGAAAGAATGACACGAACAAGAGCACCAGCAACTAAAGGGAACCGAAGAAAACTCAACGCGCATATCGTTTCTGCATGTGTCAGAAATATAAATGCATACAAAACACGTTAAAGCCGTGCCATTAAAACAGCTAAGAAAGTAATAAGAAACAAGGTAGAGCAGCGAAAACACTGATGCGCAACCGCAACATGTCAAAATGTATGAGATTTTCAAGAATGCAAAGCAGATTAAGATACATAATACCTAGGAACTTGCGTTCCTTGTCAAGATGTAAAACCGATGTCGGACTGATGCAAAATTTTGTACCCGCAACGATAATTCTAGTAGCGCCAAAGTCAAGCACATGCTTGTCCTCTCCATTGCTGTTTTTTTCTTTTTATTCTCATCCTTGCATTTTTTTGCAATTCAGAGGATGGTTGCAGCCAAGTGGCGGCACTAACGACATAGCATGCTCATGTAGCCTGTCGTTTACGCACGTCTCCGTCTGGCCAACGTAAACCTGACCGCAGCTGAGGGGAATGCTGTAACCAACATCTGTCGAACAGAAAAGGAACTTATTTTACTGATTAATCCCACATGAATACCTTTGCGAGCGGCATTCATCCACGAGCCTGCACAGCTTTGTAATTGTTTGTGGAGCGGAAAACACAATAACTATCTAACCCTCGAGGCTACCTTTTTAAGATTGTGCGATACTCTGTGTAAGGCATCAAAACGAAGGGATTTCTGTGACGTTGAGTGTCACTGCTGGTCATGTTATTTTCGTTTATCTTGCGGTAGCCGCTCAGCAAAGACTGGGATACGTTGGTGAGCAGGTCCATGTGGTAATCTGATTCCAGGAATCACCTAACTTGCAGGAAAAAACTTTCCTGAACACGGTGTGGGCACGACTTGGACAAAGCAGACCGAAGACACGAGGTTGCCAAGCCCCTTTTCACCAGCTTAGAATGGGATGACGAGTACGATAAGATTGCTTTCTTCGACTTTGGCATGTATGTCCAACAAATGTGGTCGACTTCATGGAGAAAAAGTCCCTGGTCGAGAAATGGGATACACCCTTATAATCTCCGCAGTAGCTTTAAAATGCCTCCAGTTACCCGTTCACGTCTCGTGTGCCGCGGTTTTTGTTATCTCGTTTTATTTCACATTCTATTAACTCCACTTTGTTCCCGAACCTGCACTGCTCTGGCAGTAGGAATAGCACATGGGAAACCTGGGTTTTAAATAACCAAGCTACGTCTTCCTTTTTCGCATTGGGTTTTCATTCCCAATAATCTACGCGTTAATAAGCCACAGTGGACACCAAGAAGTTCCATGACCATGAAGTACCAAGAATTGCAATGTACGCATGACGGATGACCAGAAGTCTTGCTCCGCGTAGTGATTCGCCAGATTTCTCTGGTGCATTTTCAGAAACCTTTATTTCCATCCATTTCAGGAGCTGCACATGTATTACATGCATATTAGGTGTGTTTTTGAAGGAAGATTTCGCACCCTTTCCTTTCGATAAAGACAGTTATTTTTTGAGCCCAACCGGTGCTAGACAGAATTCCGTTGGTTGTCTTGTCAATATTCCCACCGGTCGTTTGGGCAACGGTTTCTTTCGGCGATACTTTTCCTAAATATCTGAGCCAAGGCGGAGTCATAGAGGCATGTAATCTCACCTCCTCGCTTCATCTGAGAAGCCTGAAACGAAATAGAGACAATGTGTAAAAAATGACATTGAGACATTGAGTGAGCATAGGAACAACGCTACAGTGCGACTGTACAATCTCTTCCGCTTCTGCCTGTTTCAGCTCGCGACCTTCGCCAGCCCAAGCACTGCAGCGGCACCTTATCAGTGCTGCAATGGTGTTTTGGCACACGTGCTGCATACAGACAAGAATATAAGTGACGCATCTACCGCCAACCTGCGAGTTCCCACACCGATGCGATTCCTGTGGGTCCCCCTGTACTATTGACCGTACCTCTATCGACATGAACGACCCGCTCTACCTAAACGACTGGCGCAGTCCACAGCAGTTCAGTGGGCATGGCAACAACGTTAAAATGCGACTGGGCATTCTCTTCCATTTGTGCCTGTTTCAGGTTAGCACACTTCTTCTAAGCGTTCAAATAGTGCGTTACTTGAAGCGTTCCCATGCCCACAGCTGCGTTTGAACCATGTTCTTGAGTGTCTCTGCATGACGACACTATTGCTGTCCTTGGATGTCAAGTTGAATCGTGGTGCGAACCTTAATAAGGCTACAAAAACTGCCTCAGCGTGAAAAACTCTCTAGATAGCCGCAGCAACGCGGTTTTAGCACTGCTTCATAATATGAGAGGCCGTTCTGTTAAAGTCGAAGAGGGACAAGCACGTATATTTGGTTTCCTACAAGGGCTCAAAGCCAATCAGAAAGAAGGGCATGGAGAGATTACTCATATATGTACCCGCCTTAATTATCATTAATAAAATGTAACTGCCCGATAGAATTCGGGACGACTTGACAATGGAGGGGGAGAATGCTGAAATAAAAACTAACAGAACACGAGATGCTGAAAACCGTTTGAATGAACTTGAGGATCAGTCTCGCAGAGACAGTCTTCTGTTTTAGAACGTTACAGTCATATCAACATGGCCTGAATCTTAGGAAAAATTAAGGTTAATTCTTCAGGACAAAATGTCGTTAACTGAAGCCGAAATGGAAATTGAACGCGCTCATAGGACCGGTACGGGAGGAGCTTAGAAAACACTGCCAATATTTCTTAAATTCACACGTCATAAAACTAAAGAACGGGTTCTTGCCGCATAGGGTTCAGTAAAAGTGCCATATATGGCGGTATCAGCGAATTGTTCAGGCGCCACCAGGCATGCACGTAAAATTCGTGCTCAATTCGCAAAGCAAACTGATCCTAGTGAGGTGTTTAGTCTGAGTTACAAGAAGCTTATCTGGAAGAAAAGATGCTATACCTACCGCAAAATACTCATAGCGTTCACGAGAAGGATAGAACACGCGTTGAAACGAACTCCGGTCCTCCATCTCCAAGATAGCTCAATGAATCACAGCATCGACCTGTGCAGGTGCTTCGCTATTATCTCCATTCTTTTTTACCAATATGCCGTGTTATTTGCTATCGTGATTCCTTAGCCTGCGCCACCGATACTACGGCCGCCGGACTTGCTCTACTAACGGAAAGGTGGCTCCGTGAATAAGTGTTCAACAGTGAAATATTTTCCTTGCAAAAGTGTTATCGTGTATTTCATTGTGACAGTTCTGGACGTGATGGCGGCGTTTTAATTGCTGTATCTGATAGGTCTAGAATGCTTTGAAGTTAATCTTGATGTTCCACTGGAGCTCATTTGCGTACAGATAAATATTAACAATAAATCCTTTTATTTCACGCCACCGCGTACAGTCTCCGCTCTATTGGTTTCTGTAATAACCTTCATGGCATTCTGAACATATTTCAAACGAGGTTTCCTTATCGTCCTGTGTTCGTTTTGATGGCTTTAATTTCCTTCACATTAACCGGTAAACCACACCTTTAGGCAATGACGGATCATCTGAAACAGCATGTTTTTCAGCACTTTGTTTCAATTTTTTACTGTCATAAATAATCACACGGTGAAAAAGGGTGGCAGCTAGTAGTTCAAGTATATAGACCCGTTGCTAACTAGCGCCCCAAACATTTTTTTTTTTGCCGTAGACCTGCTTACCGGGTTTAAGTGACGATTCCTTACTACATATCACGCTGAATTTACCTTCAGGTAAATCGCCATGTAAAACCAAAAATAATTGCAATTATGCCAAAGGAAATTTTTCTTCAATTAATGACGGCTTCGAGTGTTTTCTCGATGACTTCATGCTCAAATTCGATGAAAGATCTATTAACGACAATTCGTGCATTTTTAAGAGCAAGATGATTAATTAATTAAACTGCATGTCTCTCCCAGAATCATAAAGACTGATGGCAGTTCCCCAAAGTTCACCAGTTCATAAAAGCGCCTTGCAAAGAGAAAATGGTGGTCATATGTCATGGCGAAGCAATCGGGAAAATGTGAACTGCAGTTCACACTTTTGAAATGGCCTTAAAAGAAACTAGAGACAATTTTCTTAATGTCACACTACCATCACGTTTAAAAACGGATACTATAACGATCTGGAGCGTTGTTAATGAATCAGAGCAGCCATCGATATTTCTTCTTGATGCTCAATTGGCTCCCATCTTTGACAGTAACAGTGCTAACGTACTTGATGAAACTTTTGCCAAGAAATATTCTTTCACTTCTGGACTCTCACTACTGCTGGTCTATGAAGGACTATGAGTCACTACTGGACCATGAAGGCCATATCAGATTTCCAATGAATCCCATTTGCTTTGTCTTTGTACGCGTAATAAGTATCATTGATCTTTTGAAATGATTTTTTTGTTCTACTGATGATATCACTAGTAAACTTCTGAAAAACACTACCATGTATTCTTCACTAATGCCATCGAAAATATTTGAGCAATCACTTCAAAACTGCGATCTCCCAAACGACTGAAAATTGGGTGGGGTGCTTCCACTCCCCAAATCATGTGCCAAGCACCTCTTCCTCAACTATCGACCATATCATTAACTAGTATTTCTTGCAAAATAATGGAATACATATAATGTTGTCTCACCCAGTGAATTTCTTTGAGTCACGTTTTTTCTCGCGCGCAAAACATGTCTTCCGAAAATACTTTTTCTGGGGAAACGCAGAAATTATTTATGAACGATATTGACTTTGCACTGGACCGTGGCAGTGAACTTGACTTATTTATTTAGACTTTTGCAAAGCATTTGCTAATGTGCCTCGAAGCCTACTTTTTAAAAATTAAGTACACGTAACATTGACAAAAATTTAGTAAGATGGATTGAATGTTTTTGTCTAACCGTTGTTAGTATGTGCAGGCTAACAGATTTAACTCATCATTGGTTCCGGTGACATCGGGCGTCCCAAAAGCTTCTGTCATCGGTCATTTGCTGTTCCTTATATACATTAACGGTTTGCCTAACAGTGTAAAATCTTCAGTACAACTTTTTGGGGACGACTGTGTGGTCTACTATTGAATAGAAATAAAAGGGGCGCTGCATTACTTTTGCCAAAATGGTGTCGGCAATGTAAAATGATGCTTAACACGACTTAATGCAAAGTGACGCTCTTTTCGCGTCGCAGCAATTCACGCCCTGTTTTCTATTATACTTGTCTTTCTCTCCTGACACCCGCCACATCTTACAAATATGTCGGCATCATTCTAACGTCAAATCTAACTTGGAAGGCAGACGTCATATCTGCAATGTCGTCCGCTAACCGCAGGCTTGGATATCCGAAACGTCAGTTTTGCTTAGCGCTGGCACCTGTAAAGTTTCTTTTGTACAAGTCACTTGTCCGTTCAAAGTTGAAAAATGCGAACTCAGTGTGAGACCCTTTCACTAAGACACTTATTGACACCCTGGAAGCAGTGCAGAACCCAGCTTCACGTTTTATCACCCTTAACTATGATCGTGCGCCGAGCGTCACAGAAATAAAAAATCTTTGCCAATAACCCAAGCCCCTCTTTGGGCAGGAAAGCAGCACGCATTTGTCTGTTCTCTAGAATTTACAGTATGAATTCCATTCTTATATGTTTCATTCCGCGTTGATCAGCCGCGCAAAGCTGGCGCTCACCAGTGACGTACAACAATCTGCATGAATTCTTTCATTCCAAAGGCATCGTCGGAGTGGAAATACCTGCCCACCAGAAACGGCAATACTAAATCACATTAAGAATTTAAAAGGAAGCTGTCAGTATATTATTGCTTACCATACTCATTTTTTCTTTTTTCTTTTTATTTTCTATGTTTCATTTCGTCGTACCCATGCATTCTATTACATTGTCACGGACTAGAAGACGACAAAGTGGGCAGCGGTGCGGTACGGAGCTCTCGCGCTAGGCCCATTTCCATTAAATCATTCCATCGCCATCTGTCATGCAGTCGTGTCTTCACCTGCTTGCCGCCACGTAACAATATGTAGAACCTTATACAACATGCTCATTTGTGTGTTCAATATTTGTACTGATGGAGATTTTATATTTCTTATTGCAATTTTCTCAGAGTTTTCTTTGTGTGAAATTTATCTTTTTTGTATAAGTATATTCCCGCATTTCAGTTTTTCGACTACACAATTTCGCTAGTTGTCATTTTTTGTTTCGTTACAATTGTGTGTAGATTTTTTTGCTTTCTATGTTATCCCCTCTGGTAACCAGTTTATTTTTGGTTTCCTTGTACTATTCTCCTTAATAATGGTGTATGTACCACGAGATTATATATATATATATATATATATATATATATATATATATATATATATATATATATATATATATATATATATATATATATATATATATATATATATATATATATATATATATATATATGGTAATCCCAAGGAAGGAAAAGTACCTAAGATGGGAGCTTATATAATCTATCGCCACTCTGAATGAAATACGAATCTCACAGATAAAACAATTCAGCTGCAAACTTCAGGAGCAAAAATTTAGATGGCGACTAAACATTTGGTAATGCGAATTAGGAGTTCTAGCAGCTTTTATTTTGTGCTTTAGGAGTAAATATTTCGCAGTTGGTACTTTATGGATCTACGATTTAGGCAGCCTATTTCACGCGGTTATCGGTTATAATGTATGCACGAAAAGTTCAGGCAGATGAACTTCGGAGACTACCTGTGCCAAGACAGAAGCTCGGGCAAGTTCTTTCTGGGCAAGACCTTTCTTTAGAGCTTGAGAGAGTTGGCACGTTTAATCGGTGCACTCAACTCGGTGAGGCCGTACCTACTTCACAATATAACCGTCTTCCACGGTTTGCTTGGTTCTTACACGCCAGCACTTAGGGAAGCGCCCGCGCCGCACATTTGGCCACGGCCTATTACTACTGGCGCGAACGCGTAGGCTGCTGGGTGGTGGTGAAAACATTTATTAATCATGGAGAGAGGCGTTGGGGGTCGCGACCTGGAGGGTCACGCCCATACAACTACTAGGTGGGATGCCTAGTCAGGCCTCCCACTGGCGGTTGCCGGAGTCCGGGCGCGATGCGTTATGGCCCTTTGGGCCTCGAGGGTGCAGCAGCCGGACAAGGTCGCCTCCCAGTCCTCTCGGGTGGGGTTTTGATATAGTTCAGGGATGGGTTCTGCTGGCCGGCCCACACTATGTGGTAAGTGTCAGACACCTCCCCGCAGTGTGAGCACCGCCCGTCGAATTGAGGATTAAATCGCTTTAGAGTTGCCGGGCACAGCACCGTGTTAGTAAGCAGGCGCAGGAGTACCCGCTCTGCTGCTGCGATGGTCTTTGCTCCACTGGCGCTTCTGCCGGTTTGGGAGCTCTGGGCGCTCGTTAACGTACCGCATTCTTTATCCGACCTTCTCCACGACGATGATCATCCATGCGACTTACATGAGCTCCACTTACCCATGAAAACAGCTCCCAGAAATACCGTTTCGCAATCCGACAGTAACTCCCTAAACATAGCTTAGTGATGTAATAAGGGAGTAATTGCTCATTGGCGTCTACCAATACGCAGCCATACGGCTAAAAAGGAAGCTATGAAGCTTTCTTGAAGCTTTACAGCTGCATTTTGAGTAGTAAACAGTGCCCAACTCGCCCAACTATCTATTTTATATAGCTCTGAAGTTCCTGGAAAAGCTTTAAAGCTTTCCTTTGCGGCCGTATGGCTGCGCTTAGGTGGATTCCGGTGAGTAATTACTCCCTTATTACAAATATACTGCCCCTTGGGGAATTGCTCTAAACATTTGACCAAGATCTTAGTAATCGAGGCATGTAAAGTTGAAGCGGCCCGAGAACGGTGTTTCGATACAACCAGCGCCCTCGCTGTGCGGAGGCAGCGTCTGTTTTCCTAGATCAGTTACGAAAGCTCTTAAGAGAGAGGTTTTCTCTGGGCACTGGTTATTATTATAATTAAAGATAATGTATCAGTGTCACACCAGCTGCACACCTGCACTTTGCCGTCCTTTAACGAAAATAATTTTAATCAATTTACACCCCTCATACCATGCAAAATCCAGAGGCTTTCGCTATATGATCATGCCGACACTGCGGAATCAAGGTGTAGAAGCAAATCAAGGTGTAGAATCAATCAGGTGTAGCAGTCAAGGTGTTGCTAGCAAAGTCCTCCATAAAGTCAGCAATAACATTGTAATGAGGCAGGGCGTCAGGCAGGGAAAGATGAACTCTCCAATGTTATGCACCGGCTGTTTGGAGGAGGTGTTCTTAGGCGTGAATTGGGAACCTTGGGGAAAAGAGGTAATGAAGAATAGCTAAATAATTTCCAATTCTCTGATGACATTGTCTTGCTGAATCACTGAGGAGGTAGACTGCAAATCATGATCAATGAGTTAAACAGGCAGAGCAGAACGATGAATCTAAAAATTAACATCTAGAAAACCAGAGTAATCTTCAAAAGCCTAGCAAGAGAAGTATTGTTCTTAAGTGGTAAAGGAATACATCTACTTAGGGCAGGTAGTGACACCTGAAGCGGATCATGAAGGGGAAATAACAAAAGGATAAAAATGGGGTGGAGCACATATGACAGGTTCTCTCAGATGATGAATGGAAATTTACCAATATCCCACAAAAGAAAAATGTACAACAGCTGCATCTTGCCGGTAGTCGCCTACGTGGCAGAAACGTGAAGGCTAATCAAAAGGGTTCACTTTAAGTTCAGGACGCCATAATAAGGCATGGAGAGAAAATTGATAGGCGTAGCGTTTAGAAACCGGAAGCGAGCAGAGTGGGTGTGGGAAAAAACGCGGGTTAATGATCGCCTAGTCGAAATCAAGAGGAAGAAATGGGCTTGGGCAGGGCATTTGATGCGAATGCAAGATAACTGCTGGTCCTTAATGGTAACGGAGTGGATTCCAAAAAAAAGGCAAGCGTAGCAGAGGGGCGACAGAAGGTTAGAGGGGCGTACAAGTTAGCAGGCATAGGATGGGTTCAGCTTGCAAAGGAGAGGGTTAATTGGAGAGACATGGAAGAGGCCTCTGCCCTGCAGTGGGTGCAGTCAGGATGATGATGATGACGCCACGTTTGAAATAGAGGCCGCCGCGGTTAATCAGTGGTTATGGCTCTGGGCTGCTGACCCGAAAGACACGGGTTCGATGCCAGCCGCGGCGACCGAATTTCGACGGAGTCAAAATTATAGATGCCCGTTAACCAAACCACAATCAAAATAGAGATAGCCGTTCATTTGTAACTTCTTGACTATGGTTTCAAGAGCTTGCTTTCAGTACTGCGGTCCTTCCCATTGTACACTCACCATTCTATTGAGCGAGGAGAAGCAGAAAATTCCTTTGTGTCTGGCGACAAACCACTTGCTATGGTCTTCCTTAGTCGAGAACTTAACATTTCCCTCCTGTGTAGTCACACCAATGGCGTTGATGTCATTGACACTGTACTTCGTCGAACATTCCATTTTTAGCGCCCCACCAGCGCCATTTTGCCACGACTGGACAAAGAGGCTGTCTTTCATTTGTTTGCCCATATCTTCTGTGTACACATCTGGAGAGTATGTTGTAGAAACATTTTTTTTTTCACAATCAACACACACAATAACAGCGCGAACTCTAAGTTTTACTCTTGTACTGTGAGTGGCATAATGTTTACTTTGTAACTGGTATCCATGCGACTGCTCATGTTGTTTGAGCGAAAAGCAGCACTGACCACATCATGCACAAAAACAGTCCTACACAGGAGGCACTCAGCCTTAAAGGCCATCTTAAGAGGGATGTGGGAGCTCTCTGAATATTCTGCCTTCGTTTATACTGGCCAGAGTAACCGGTCGCTGTTGCTATTCATCATTCGGAGTGCTATTCTTGACCAGTTCTCAACCGTCAGTACAAGAAGCAGTGCTGGAAATGTTTCGAGGAATTTAAGGACAACACGAAAGTTATGTCGTTAATAGGATCTGGTCACCGTGCTTAGAGTTCTTCTAGTCGGGAATTCAATATTTCAAAACAACGAAGGCAATCTTAAGATAACGGTGTTCTAGCGTTTGCTCTAAATTTTTTCAATAATGCAAAGTTCGAAACAGAAAAAAAATTTCTCCGGGGGCGTATGCTCAGCCGCCGCGGGCGCCAGAACTCTGTAAACTATTTTAATATAGTTGCAAATATCTAAAGTTCACAATACTTCATTAATTACAGAATCTGGCGGTCGGAAGGAATTTAAAGTTTGACGCTAATGAGAATACAATGCTACATCAGTTGTTAGGAAGCGAAGAAAAGGGTCGTTTTCTAAAGCTCAGCCGTGGGACAAAATCAGATCCCTTATTCATCACAAAGCTGCATCTGAGCGCAATAGTAACACAGGACTCTGCATGCAAACACACCGTCCTATGATGACGTGTTGCAGTCTCTACGGCGCTCAATTGGGGCTACCTGCGCTATTGATCCACGTAACGTAGGCTTTTTTCGCCGCTTGATTCACGAAAAATGATATTCATCTTTAGGAGCCCGGAAGTGAAACTGTGTGCATTCCATGGCACAATGAAGCAAGCAGTTCTAATTTGACGCGGCAGTCACTGCAACAGGTCATTCGCGGACGTTGCGTCTGGAATCGACCTCTAATGCTCATTCAAACTTGAAAAAAAAACAGTCGCAAAAAGATAAGTAAAAAGATAAGTAGTGTTCACGCCACAACGACTGGACTATCAATTGAGATTTATTAGACATAACATAGTTCCAGCAAGGCCAGCAGAGCATGCGCAACAGCCGCATCACAAATCACAGCGCATAGGGCACACAAGATATCACATCTACTGTGACCGTCCTAAAAAAGCGAATTCTTTCTCGAGTAAGCGCACCGAGGTTGTGCTAATGCAATCCTGGACTGACAAAGTAATATGGTTTGCTTCCAAGATTTCTCACTCTTGCTTTCCCTTGCCTCTACCAGGAATCATTACATTGCTGAACAGTGGATAACACCCACATTCATTGCAATGGCGAGGCAAGTTGGCACCGTCATAAGACACCAGGGAGGAGTGGTGCTCACGCAGGCGGTCATTAATACACCGACCTGTTTGGCTTATGTATACTCTCTCGCATGTGAGGGGGAACTTGTACACGACCTGTGCGACACACGCCTTGGAACGGTTCTCGTGCTGCGCTGTGCAAATGTACGTGGTTTCTTTCCCTGCCTCGAGAAAGGCGCGAGCACAGACCCGAAAGCTTGCAAGGGGCAAAAAACACCACACTCACTCCCTGCTTGGCCGCAACTTTTTTGATGCTGTGGCTGACTTTATGCACTTACGGCATGACCTGCAAACGCAAGAACCTTGGATATGTTGCAAGAAGCTCGCAGCATGCATACGCAAGAAACTCAAGGTCATGCCGTACGTGCATAAAATCAGCCACAGCATAAAAAAAGTTGCGGCCAAGCAGAGAGTGAGTGTGGTGTTTTTTGCCCCTTGCAAGCTTTCGGGTCTGTGCTCGCGCATTTCTCGAGGCAGGGAAAGGAACCACGTTTGCACAACGCAGCACGAGAACCGATTCGCGGCGTGTGTCACACAGGTCATGTACAAGTTCCCCCTCACATGCAAGAGAGAGTATACATAGGCCAAACTGGTCGGTATATTAATAACCGGCTGCGTGAGCACCACTCCTCCCTGGAGTCTGATGACGGTGCTAACTTGCCTCCACATGGCAATGAATGTGGGTGTTATCCACTGTTCAGGAATGTAATGATTGCTGGTAGAGGCAAGGGAAAGCAAGACCGAGAAATCTTGGATTTGTCAGGCCACGATTGCATTAGCACAATCTCGATGCGCTTACTCGAGAAAGAAGTCGCTTTTTTAGGTCGGTCACGGTAGACGTGATATCTTGCGTGCCCTATCCACTGTGATTTATGATGCGGCTGTTGGGCATGCTTCGCTGCCCTTGCTGGGGCTATGTTATGTCTAATAAATCTCAATTGATAGTCCAGTCGTTTTAGCGTGAACACTCCTTCTCTTGTGCCTTGTCTTTTGTGACTGTTTTTTTTTCAAGGTTAAAATGTGCCAACTGGAACACGCATTTCAACCCTTCTCAAAGGCTTAGCTTCGCTTGTGCGTGAAAAAGAGCGCTGGGTTAGCTCGCGCTGCAAAACTCTAGAAAATGACTTTAAGAGAGCTGCTCTTTGGCGCGCAATTCTGCAGTCCACGTTGTAGTCGTCGCGTTGTCAGCGTAGTCGGTGCAAGCGGCGTAGCACAACGCCTCCCAACCATAGCAGGTACTAGCAGAGCGAGACGCCCCCTGCCACGGCGAGAGCGGAGGAATAGAGAACTGTAAGGCGGATGCGACGGAAGGATCGTGGAGGGTGCCTAGTAGCCTAACACGCCACCTGACAGCGCTGACAGATGGTGTGTGGAGAGTTGCGCTAACATTTTGCATTACCGACCATCACAATCGTCTATCAACTTTTCTCAGTTTTTAAAATTGACATGCCCTCGACCTCTTTAGGCCTTCGGTCTCGCCAATTGCACTTACCGCTAGAATTTATTATAAAAACTTGTTGATTATATACTCATTATCGCACGATTTTAAATATTTATGGTAACTAAAGTCTAATGCAGCTGAGAGAACATGAAAAATTTTTCCTTCCGTGTTGAACTTTCCACTTTCACATTTTTTTCCATTGTTCGCTCTAATAAATGAAATTATGCGCAGTAAAAAGTGTAGCCGTAATTTATTTTCAAGGTAAGCAGGATATATCGGAGCGCGATTATTCTTGTTAAATCATTTTTGGTTAACGTGAACCAAGAGTAAGCATTCCATGCACAAATTGCTAGCATTGAAAGTGTCAGTTATCTGCTGAAATTGGTTCCGGCTGGTCATATGCCTTATATGAGAAAAATCCTTTCGCTTGCAGCAGGTTACACTTTTTTTATGGCGGCTTATAATTCTCAATTCTCTATATATATAAGTACACAACGCTTTTTTTTAGTACAAAAAAGTGTGAATCTTCAATTTCTCGTGCCGAATTGATTAAATGCAGTTTAAAAATATAGAACCCTAAATATCGATCTAGAAAGAAAACATTATGCAGCCTCGGGACTGAAAGAGAGTGGCACAGCTCTTTTTGTAATGGTTTGTTGAGGTAGTGTAGAATGGCTTGAGAGAGATGGGCAAGAAAACAAACGCTAGTGCGAAATTATACGCGAGCCCAGGAAAGAACAAGCTTTCATGCAGAGTTAGCCGGAGCACATATGATATATACTTGCGCCTTGCAATTAAAATTATTTTAGACGCTGCCCTTAAGTGCCCGTTCATAAGTTGAGCTGCGTCCCTCGCTGCTGGCCTGGCGTAATCTCCAATACAAACAGCAGCACACCACAAGATGAATAAGAGGGGGCATGGAGCGTAGCGTTGGACAAAATTAAAGCATAAGCAAAGAAGGCGCGAGGATGAAAGCGGAGGAAGAAGGCACGGCGGCAGCCAGAAGACGGGCTCCTCGGCGGCGACCCGTTAAACAATGGCGCCGCTGTGTGCTGCGCATTCCTAAACCGAGAGCCGCCTGCATACGGCACTGCGTACTCGGTATGCGGTGGCCTACGGTTAAAATACCGCAGCAGCTGCGCTCTGGCATCGCTTTGCTAAAAAACGTAATTAATTATATATCGCTTCGCTAAAAAGCGTAATCACCGGCCAGTTTTTTATGTCCGTGTACTGGCCATTTCCTGTTTGTCTTCTTCCTTAATCAGAGATTGTTCTTTTCCTATAAAGACAGCACAAAGTTAATTATGCATGTATCAATAGACTATGATAAATAAAGTGCTATCATGTATCAAATGCTATGAATAAAGCATAAAAAATGATTACGTGGCAAAAGTGGAGATTTTCTAAAATTTTCGTATTCACCTTTCAAATACTGAGGAGACTTTGCAATGGCGAGTACTGGCTTGTTTCGTGTAGTGCGCAGGATGTCAACCTTCAGCCCTTTTTCGCCCCTTGCGTAGTTTTTCTTCAGCACTCTCCAAAAGTGCTGATATTTTCTCGCCCACTCAGGCGCGTTTGTCTGGTAAATATTCGCAGCTTGTACTTGCAGGTGTTGAGCTGAAAAGAATTTTTTAAAACAAGTTCAAGACATATGCTGAAAAATAAGCTAACAACTGCGTTTCGCTGCGAGCGTCAGAAAGACGCTACTAGTGACGATAGTGTTTATCCGGAAAGTACAGTTTGCTTCCTACCCATGAAGGCATTCTTTCTGGCTCACCGTAGTGTAAAAATATTGTTTCCTTCTCAAGTATTATGCCGTTTCCAGCACACCGCGGTACTCGTACTGCGTGTTTTGCTTACGGTGATCAATCTTTTTTTTTATTACAGCAATAATATCACAGGTTTTATAGAAATTGAACGATGTAAATAATTTCGCTTCTTTATGATAGGGACTTACTCTTCGAAGTCCAGTATCCTGCCACAATTAGACAAGGCTCGTAAATATTAAATTATTTATTTGAGCACATCTGCAACTGCTTTAAACAAACGAAATTTTCTTGATTTTACTCTTTGCAATATAGTTGCCTTCAAGATTAAGCACTTAGCTTTTAGTTTTGGCATTGCCGAAATGTTTACCTTAAACACAACAAATAATAGTGACCTGTTTAATAAAAAATTTGCCACCTTTACTTCTTTGTTCTGATATTGCGATACTGTTTGATGAGATTTCAGATTTTATTATTGATTCACCTGGCCTCATGTATTGGTACAAGTTATATTTTAGATTCTCTGCCTTGTGTTTATCTGCACGTGTGCGAGTGACAGAAGTAATCGGGCATCCGGGTTCCCGCCTGAAATAGCCAATGGTTTCGCTTCCTGGAATAAATTGTTGGCAGTGTGCTCCTCTTGTATAGTATTTTGTGGGGTTTTTTTCAGGTTGTCGTCTTTTCTCTCAGTTCTTAATATTTCCGAAAATGATCCATCGATCCTTCAAGAACGTTGTCTTAAAGCAATAGTATACTGTCTAAAACATCAATTTTATTTTTCTTAAATCACAGCAAAATGCTTTTTGAGATTATTTCTGTCTTTTTGCGCTACTAGAAAACGCTTTATTCGGTATTTGCAGACACTTGAAGGCCTTTTTCTAGTCGTTCCCAAAGGTACATCATTTCTCAGTGGACCTTCGGTGTGCAAAGAACGAACGGCTTACACTTCGCCCCAGCCCCTATTATGCGCGCATTTGACAACAAGCGAATAACAAAAGTTAGCACGCTTTGTGCCAACCCATGGACATGCGGCGCTCGCGCTCAAAACACGAGTTCGTAGAATATTTTTGCCCACTGTTGCATATATGCAACGCGCAGTTTAGCAACCCACAAAAGATTCATACGGCTAGGCTCTGGCAAAATGTTGACGTTACTCTTTCAATTAGTTGTTTCTTTACCTCAGCAATTCCTAATTCCACCACTGGAAGCATCGTTGAGCCCAGAAAAGTTCTTACAAAATGGCGTCTCCCTTGACTCTCGGAAGCGCCGGCGAGCAGGTACGCTTATATTTCAAATAACTAATAAAATGTTTCAGACAAAAACTTCATATTGCTTACCTCTAAAGCACAGATGTTCGTTGTTTGTGTCGCATGCAATACTTTGTCTTTCTGGCATTAGATGAACTTAAACATTTTCTGTTTATGCCATGTTGCACATGTGCAACGGTGGGAAGTAGTGTCCCTTTGAACCATGGTTACATATAATAAACATGGCTGTTTTCTTCAGATTAGCAGATCTCATTTTGCTGTGTACAAGACCTATTGCGTGCCTTTGACGTGCATCACAGTTGTTTCAAATTTATTTTATTCAAATCTGCAGGGTTCCATCATGCCATATTCTATGGATTGAAGAGAAGCGTTTCCTTGGAAATGACAACTTGATTCGTCACATCGATTGCAACCAGAGTGACACATCCGATGAAAGCAGTAGCGATGAAGCATATGAGGCAACTTTTGACCGTAGAAGTGACCATGAAAGTGTTTCCTCTGAGCTCGGGAATGAGGTGCTGGCCAGACGTACCTGTGCCTCAGTAATGCTGGAAATTGTTTCACCCATTTCCACCAGGCTTAATCCACCTACCGACAGGCCCGTTCTAATCATTGTATCACTGCCTGGCTCCTTGCAATAGAAAAGAAAAACCTTGCAAACGCAGCTATGGTTTAGCTCCCCTTACACATATTGTTCCATTTCTGCCCCGTGTTGCATATATGCAACAAGATGTAGTTGCTAATAAAAAATTATTGTTACATATTTTTATGGTAATTGTATCTCTATTTGTGTTTTAAATGCAGGTAAACAACTTGTTTTCCAGCTTTCCTTGCGTTTTCTGGAACTGGGAATTACTGGGAACGAGACCATTCAGGTAGGAAGGCGGCTTTCGCTCATGTCTGTGATACATATCGCAGAGCTCTTTTTTCTGGTTTCGACGTTGTGGCATCGCATATTTTTGTGTGCCAGTAGCAGAAAATGTATTTCGGCGCACGTTCAACCAATATGTAGTTATACCATACGCAAACGGAAACCATTTTCGATGCATGAATCTGAAGACTGGAAGAAACAGACACGCACATGCTTTCACTCGTCTGCATGAACACTTAAGTGGAGAATGCTGGCAGTATATTTTCGTGCGCCGTCCCAATTTTAAGAATGCCGTGTTTTTGATACCATCCCACGGAAAGTCAAGTGAAAGGCATACATATACTGAAGCGAACCCGACTACGAAACTGCAACCCGAGCAGAAGCGTAGGCTAGAGCCAGAACTCACGTTGAAATTTCCCGCCTGTATTTTTATGTGGGAAAAAGAGCAATTGATCATGCCAATCGCTAATCGAACTAAATCCGGCGGAAATAAAACAACTTCTCTCTCCATCGACTGACACTGGTGGGTCATTGCCATGAAATCTTCCTGTATATTTTGCAACTCATGCATACTGCCAGGTACTGACGGCAACAGTCCAGCAGTCAGGTATGGACTGAAAGGTTAACAAAGGAAACTCTTTATTTCGCTAACTTACGCACATGAAACTGAATAACTCTGCGGCGATAGCATCAGTCACGCTCGGCAGTCGGGAAAGATTGAGTCCCCACCGCTTCGGACGGGGGCTCAAATTAAAGTTAACAACTTATGAGATAAGGCTTCGTAAGTATCTGCAACGAACTCGAATAATGTAGCAGCTATAGCGCCCGACTGCGGTCATGTGACATGAACGCTGTAGCATCTCGCGCTACCAACAAAGTGGTAAAGCCACATGTTTTCGGTATTCAACATTACCAGACACGCTGTAAAGCGTCGTGGGATTATTCCCATGTAAAAAAAAAAGAATCGACCCGATCCCCCACAGCGAAAAGAATAGAAAAAGAAACTTAGATGACGCTTGACCCTACCCTCAAGATTGCAATGCAATAGCAGTAAAGGTCCGGCCCGTGGGAGCTCTCATTCTCTTTCATCAATTCATACGCGCCGTGTCCCCATGCCACAACTGGCGAAGTGGTACACCAATTATAGGATGCGCCACTTCCCTGGCAGGCGACTGTTTCAAACACAGCCAGTGGTAGGACTTGTCATACCCAGGTCGCTCTTCTGGAGCTCCCGTAAGGCACATTTTTGCGCAGATAGTTCTTCTGGAGGCTATTTCCCGACTAATGATCTGATGTGCAGTGCCACTGCGAGTTAGCGGCAATTGAATTGAATTTATTTCATTTATTTTTATTGCCATTTGCCATGGTGCGCAAGTCACCTAGAACCCGGTGGGCAGATTCTTAATGGGTCAGGTGTGCCACCCGCTTTTTTTGTTACATTGACAGAAAACAATCAGGGAGGGCTCCGGAATGATTTCGCCCACCTGGGGATCTTTAACGTCCACTGACATCGCAAAGCACACGGGCGCCTTAGCGTTTCACCTCCATCCAAACGCAGCCGCTGCGGTAGGGTTCAAACTCGGGTACTGATCCGGAGTTCCCGGCTTCGAACCCAACCGCGGCGACTGCGTTTTTATGGAGGAAATCGCTAAGGCGCCCGTCTGCTGTGCAATGTCAGTGCACGTTAAAGATCCCCAGGTGGTCGAAATTATTCGAAAGCCTTCCACTACGGCACCTCTTTCTTCCTTTCTTCTCTTAGTCCGTCCTTTATCCCTTCCCTTACGACGCGGTTCAGGTGTCCGCCGATATGCCAGACAGATACTGCACCGTTTTCTTTCCACAAAAACCAGTTTAATTTAATTTAATTTTAAAGCAAAATGAAGCTTCTATTAGAGATGTACAACGTGTCCTTGCGCTTCATCGGGGATGACTTCATAGTACATTTCACCTATTCGTCAAGTTATCTTGAAAGGTCCGAAGTAACATCGTAATAATTTTTCGATAAAACCAAGAAGGCGGATTGTTATCCACACCCACATTGTTTACCTGGCTTCTACACCGCGTCGCGTTGCTGTAGGTTGTAGAGTCTGGCGCCTTAGCTTTGTGGGCCTTTGATCCTTAGCAGGATAAGCCGTCAGCTTCTACTGCGCCCTTAAGGTAAGTGAACACGTCACGGTAGGCTTTGTCGTTGGATGTTGGCAGCAGTGCGTCAAGCGGTGTTAAGGAATCGCTTCCGTGGATGAGCCTAAACGGTGTAATCTGAGTGGTCACCTGCACTGCGCTGTCGTTGGCAAAGACCACGTAGGGAAGAATGACAGCCCACGTCTCGTGCTTCGCGGCGGCGTACATGGCATGTACGTCGGCTATTGTATAATTAAGGCGTCGCTGGCGGTAGTTTGACGGCGCCTGGTCCGCAGTTGTCTTTCAGTGGCTTGTCTGAAATTGCCTCACGATGACCTGTGTCAGCTCAGCCATACACACTGTTCCCCTGTTCTGGTATAGTACCTCGCGGGCGACATTTTGTGGGAGAGCGCATCCCACACAACGTTTTGCAACAGCTGCTGTTGTGTCGCTCGGGAGGGGATGTGCTTCGGCGCATCCGGTCCGGCTGTCGCTCGCCGCTATTATACTCTTGTTACCAGTCGTCGACTAAAGAAATGGGCTGAGTTGGGCCATGCTACACAGCTGCAATCGTATTGGTGGTGTACCGACCAAAGAAGTTCTCCTGGTTTGGACCGTAATGTCTTCTTTTGCGGGAAGTCTCGGCATTTTTTCACGAACCGTGCGACCGTGCGACGTTGGCAGATAGTCACAGGCCAGTAATATTTGTTCCCAATAAGGTCCACTGTGCAAGTAAGTCCAGAGTACGGAGCTGGTCGTTCGTCGTGTAAAACATGTAGTATTGTTTCTGGAGGTCTGCTAGGAACGGCGAGAACGTAGCGGCCTTTTTGGCCACGCGGTTTTTCCGGATGAGGCAATTTTGCGGACAGGAGGTAAAGCAAGCTTGAACGCTGCAGGAGCAAAGATGTCATTTCTTCCAGGTAATTTATGAGGCGTTACCGGTTGAGGTTCGAGCATTACTGCTGGGCAATATTGCTGTTGCTGACAGCTCCGAGGAAGGCACCGTCTTCGTTGTGTTTCGGAGTTATGTCAACAAGGGTTCGTGACAGGCAGTCGGCGTTGGTGTACTCTGGTGAGGCCAGTCGTTATGTGATTCGCCTCAGTGTGCGTGGCAGCGTCGTTGTTTTAGAATTTCGTCGATTGAGAACTTCACTTCCAAAGATTCTCTTGAGATTCCCCTACGGGGTCTGGTGTCCGGCATCTGCGCCGTTGCTGGGTTGCAGTGAGAGAAACCGCTCTGATGTCCCTTGCGGCAACCTGGATTAGTGACTCGGTGTGTGCTTAAGCTGGCGCAAGTAGCCGTCTAATTTGCGCTGATGCTGCCCAGATTGTGGTCGGGCAGTTTTGTAGAAGAAGCCCATGATACGCATTCTTCATTCGGGGCAGCCTGGAAGAAGTGGCCAGGTTCACCACATAGGAAGCAGAACAGATGGCTCTTAGCGGGAGTGTTCTGGTCGTCACCTTTCTTTGATGCATCAGTTCGTCCGACTCATCAGGCAGGTGGCCTCGTTGGTTTCGAACGATGGCAGAGTACGCCATAGCAGCGGATTCCACTTTGCTTATCGTCTTTTTAAGGACGCGTAGCGCTTGTTGCCTCTCCTCGCGTTCTACGTCCGTCAATCCAGAAAAGTAAGACTCTATTTGCGGATTTCTGCGCTCAATATTTCGCGAATTACGTCCCCGCAATATCCTTGGCCTGAAGGTTCTCGCAGACGCAATGCTTGCTGAGAATACTAGCCCCTTCAGGTTGTAATGGCACTGCGTGGCGTCCAATGTCCCCATCGTCTAAACTTCGGTGGCGAACAGAGAAACTATCGTGCAGCATGTTGGTAGCAGCCCGTTCAGGGGGACGGGGGGGGGGGGGGGGCTCTTTGGCACCTTTCATGAAAACGTTCACCTTCACTTTGATCATGGCTGATCTGCTCGGCTGAAGGGGGGCTCTGTTTCCTAGACGTACATCTTGGCAGTCACGCTCTGGTGTTAAATAAGAGATTGGAGCTTGATCGGAGCTTCTCATCTCTGAATTTCATAGCAGTCACATGGTCCAAGGAGTGGTAGCCATTCTTCACGTTTTTATGGGGTGAAAAATTAGAATATCCGTGGTACACTATGTCGACAAACGTAAGTGTCGTTGCTTGTGTACTGGGGTGCATCTTGGGGGGCAGAGAAATAGCACAGGTCAAAACCTCCACCAGATGTCACCTGCCGACTCAATAAAAAAGCTGGGGACGACCAGGTAAAAGCCGATCTCTTTAAGGAGGGTGCGTAGATTGTACCAGAAATGCAGGCCAGTCTGTGTACGCAGTGATCCTTGACTTAGATCGAGCCGGATTCTTAGAAGAACGCTAACATTTTAATCCAAAAGCTGCATTAAAATTATGAAAACTTACGGACCGATGACCTTCCTATTCGTTCATCTTAAGTTAAGGTTACTGCGTTGAATATTTTGAACAGGAAGAACTTCGATCGACTGACCCTGTTGGCACTCAATTACTTCCCTTGCTATAAGATATTCACTGATATAATCGCTAATATCATCAAAAGGTCCTTAGCCATCGATGAACCAAAATAACAGTTACGCTTTTGTCAAGGCAACCTGTGAAGTGACCTAATTCAGGCTATTATTAGGGTGATAAAAAAAACGCTATAGAAAGCTATCTTAGCTTACGAAGACTGAAATGACTCAGTCGGAATCACAGCTGCCATTAAGTCATTACGGCATCATGCAGAAACGTCATATGCAAAAATATTAAAGGTATCTGTTATTGCTCCATAGCCATAGAAAAAGCAATGAAAACCCAATAAGCAAGGGTGTCACGTAGATAGACGCAATCACTTCAGTCCTATTGACTGCGTGCTTATGAGAGATATTCAGAGAGCTGCAGCAGTTTGGAATAAGGCTTATGGAGAATGCATTTATAATCTGCGATGTGGTAATGACAAACAATTCAGGGAACGAATTGCGAAGCATGAGTAATGGCTTAGAGAGAAAAAACAGAGCACCCGGACAAACTATGTCCACGAACCAAATGAACGATCAACAGGGGTTTACCATAGATAGGCCAACGGTGGAAGTGGTAAATGAATACATCTGCTTAGTGCAAGTAGCCTGCGCAGACCTGCACCTTGAGAGTGAAATCACCAGAAGAATGGGCATCATATGAATCGATTGGGCAGGTATTCTCATAACACGAGGGGAACTTTACAAACATCCCTGATATCAGACCTGTATATAGCCAATAGTTAAAGGGGTCAATTTAAATTGAGAATAAGCCAGAGCTATGGAAAAAAAGTACAGCTTCAGAGACAGGAAGAGAGCAGAGTGGCTGAGGGAACAAAAGCTGTTTGATTACATTAGTCGAAAGCAGAGAGAATAAATTAGTTTCGACATGTCATGTAATAAGAATACATGATAGCCGATGGTCGTTACCGGTGGTGGACAGAATTCGATAAGAAGGCGAACGTAGCAAGGGGAGCCATAAAGTTAGACGGACCTATCAGATGACAAAGTTTGCGAAGCTAAGGTGGGCGTAGCTGGAAGAGGACTGTATTAATTGTTGCTATATGGAAAGGTCTTTGTGCTGGAATGGGTGCAGTCAGTGTGACGCTCAAGTCATCGGTATCCTTTATAACGTTATGCCGCTCGTTCAGATCCTGAGCAAGGGAAGCGCATGAGACTGGCCGTAGCAAGGAGGCAAATTTTTGAAAGCAATTGGCGGACAGGAGGAGTTCGTTCCAGACGCTGCCCATAAATTCGTTGGCCGCAAATTTCCCAAGGAGCTGGCTTCGGAAGCAGCGCAGAGACGCTGTATTGAAAACCATTAACAGGTTTGAGACCACTGACGTGCAGCCAAGCAGACAAGCACTGACCAAATATTTCCTCGCAAGGCTACTGTCCAATGATCACGCACAATACAAACTTTCCTCAGATTTTAAAGCACTCACAGTTTCCCTCTTATGATGTGCCAAATTATAAAAGAACACAGTAGTTTCAAGTGTACGCAGGGTGTCACAGTTAGGTCAATCATTTCGCTCCCAGTTAACTCTGACAACTCGTTGTTCCTTTGATGAAAACACCTCTAAATTTTTGTGTTGTGTACTTTCCGGGATGCATTGCATTTTTTCTGCTAGACGTTTTTGTCCGCACTGCGCTGGAGCGTGGCAGTTTTTCTTTCACGCAGTTTGCTGGTGAAGCTCGTCGGCTGCTTCGAGACGTGCAAAGTGATGAACGTAGCGCCACATCTATATCCCTCTCTCAGCGTTCGCACCCTGCGCCTGTCCAAAATGGGCTTGGGGACATGTTCACACCGTGCCAAAAAATCGTAATTTCTCTGTTTAATCATATGGGACTGTCACTGAAGGGCCCAAAGAAATCCTGCTGTCCAGTGAGCTTATCCTGTGCTGTAGCCATCGCAGCATGGCCCGAGAGAGTTTTTGTTCTCGCTTCTTGATAGATTCTTGGGCGGTGATGCAGCTAGGGACCAGAGACATATCCAAACGCTACGGTAAGAGCAAGTTCACCCACACTTTCTCATGAACGCCGCGTGAAAGAAAAATAGTGAAAAGAATGTAGTATCCTATACAAAACCATCATTATACATTTTTTCGGCAAAGCTCCCCCGAACAATCATACACCGCTTCACATCTTATCCGACAGTGTAGACAGCAATAATATTCAAAGTTTTATTGGTGTCAAAAAAACGGGAGTGTTTCTGTGTGTTTCATAGGTGAAGCAAGGTGCTCTGTTTGTTTCAATGATTGGGTAGCGTATTGAGACAGACGACAGATGTGGCACCAAAATGAGACCACATATATATCTGTTTTCGTGGCTAAACTTGCTTGTTTACCAAGACTAGTCTCGTTAGAAAGCACCTTCAGCGTAGATCTCGCATTAATTTCAATATTCTTCCCAAGAAAAATGGTCATCCTAAACCATAACTGGACAATATTCTCAGTGAAATCCAGGCTAATATCTGGAGGAGAATAAATTGTGTGGTTCATTCTCACTTTTAAAAGCACGCTGATGTAAAATGTATTCAAGGGTAGAAAACTCCACACGGAAGAGAATGCAGAGGTGATATGGACAATGGCTTCTAATGGCGATGGTGAAAGTAGGAGCGAAAAATTAATAACGGAACTTCTTTTCCCCATGGTAAACTATTAACACAAACTCTGCACAAGGCTAGAAATTTCCCACCATCTCCACAGGGTATGAGTTTGAAACAGACATGTTCTTCTGTCCCTCCAAAATCAATGCATGACGCTAAGATTTCACTGCGGATAATTTTTATGATGCATATAGTGCGACATAACTCCCCTCCCCATGAATCATTATGGAACTTGTGGCGCGTGAGCTGTGTTGAATGCCTCATAACTTACCAAAACAGGTGAGGGAAAAAGCAACAATGATTAGTCGAATGATTGCTAACTTTTGTAAAAAGGTTTCCTCTAAGAGCAACCTTCGGTTTCAATATGCATGTCAGATCTTCGTTAGTGTCAACTTGCAAGGTGTTCGGCCAGATCAGCTAATCTTCCGTAACCTCAGCGTCGGAGAAAAATACTGGCTGTAGAGTCTTTCGTCAACCCATAGTTGAGGTCGGTTTAGAAATCTTCTCATCCCCAATGTGACAAACTTTGCCCCCTCTACGACAATTAGTGGAACGCGAAAAACAACACATATAAAAGTTATTATCCCATCCCATGAGCCTCCCCGGTGGCTCAGTGGTTAAGGCGCTCGGCTGGTAATCCAAAAGACACAGGTTCGATCCTGGCCACGGTGGCGAAATTCTAGAGGCCCGAGTACTGTGCGATGTCAATGCGCGTTAACGAACCCCAGGTGATCGAAGTTTCCGGCGCCTTTCACAACGTGCTAGCGTGCAGCCTGCGTCACTTTGACTAGTTAAATCTCTATAAACCATAAAAATACCATCTCATAAAATTAATTGATCTGATAAATAATGCAATGACGTACGCACAGCGTCGCATGACGCCAATAACTATTGAGAGCAGATGCTGTGATATCCTCCTGAATTATTTATGAATTTGGATGTTGCCTCCTATTGGAAAGCCTAAAAGCAATACCTGCACTGTGTAAAAATTGTCCGTACCTTTTCCATTATGCATTCTATGTTATCTGTAAACAAAGTTACCCTTTTAAAGCTAGTTCCTCATAGAAGTTGGTCCACTTAAGGGGAGCTGACTTCGACAATGCACTAATGTGCCATAACTAGTGTCTGTACAGTGATGCCTGTATTGGCAGTTTTCTTCTCTGTTTGAATCTATCCATATACGCAATTTCGCCAATAATTTTGATATCTTATATATATTTCATTCAGTAATTTATTTACTTCTTATTCTTCAAATGCCCCTAGGTAGGGGTTCTGCATGTGGGGCGGGCATCTTCAGTAAAGGATGCCGTGTTCAATGGCAGTTCTGAAATTGGCAGCATTAGAGTGGCGCACGGCTTCTTCGGGCAGATCATTTTAGGTCTTCGCTGCTCGCACGAAGAAATAATGAAGATGCGACCAAGTGCGCGCGTGCGCATAGTATACAGATTTTGAATAGTTTGTACGGAAAGAATGACCATGTGCAGCTGAAATGATTGTGCAATCAAGTGGAAACTAATAAAATTTATGACAGAGACTAAGCCTGATACGTTTGCGCCTGGTTTGAAGGTTTTGGAGATCTGGAACAACTTTGAGCGATATGACACTAGTGTCATATAAATAGTTGTGAATAAAACGCGCTGCGTGGTTCTGGACTGGTTAGAGGTTGCCTGGAAAGTTAATTTGATGAGGGCCTCAACGTGCGCATGCATATTCCAGTTTGGATCAATGAAGAGATTTATAAGCAAGAAACTTTACAGAAGAGGAGTCGACTTTCAAGTTTCTACGTAGAAAGCCAAGGGTGCGTTCAGCATCGTTAGTAATTCTTGTATTATGAGAGGAACATATATGGTTATATGCGAAAACAAACTGATGACGGCCAGTGAGGAAGTTTCATAACCAAGCATAAACTAAAGAATGAAGATTTAAGCGTGAAAGTTTCCAAATGAGTCGGTTGTAGCGGACCTTGTCAAATGCTTTTTTTCGAAGGCTAAGAGCACGGAGTCTGCCGGTATGTTCATATCTAATTAAAAGCTGATATCATTAACAAAAACAGCAAGCTGTGTGTCGCCAGATGAATTTTTAAGAAACCCATGTTGGCTGGGATGAAAGAAGTTATTGGAAGAAAGGAAATTCATAATGTGGGAAAAGAAGACGTGCTCCATTAGTCTAGAACAAATTTTAGTAATAGAAATGAGTCAGAAGTCAAGACTAGTCGCTGAAGAACATTTTTAGGGACTGGAATCATGTTACCCATTTTGCAATGAGCGGCACCACTCCAGACGAAAGGAACTGTTGAAAAATGTTTAACTAAATAACACTGGTGGTTTCTTTAGTACTCTAAGCACTTTTGAATTTAGGTCATTGTGGTGGATGATGAAGTCTTTAGACCTTCAATTACTTGGTAAATGTCGCGGTAATCAAAATCAAAAGCTATTTAAGGCTTTAAGGCATAAGAGGATATTGAAATTAAAAAAAAACGATGAACGTTACCATTCGGTTCATTGGTGAAAATGGAAAAAAAAAGTTGAATTTAGTGTTAATGGAACATCACGATCGGGAATAGCAAGCTCATTTTGGTAGCATAATGATATAGGTGTTTTTGTACATGGGGTAATAACCTTCCAAATTGACGCGGGTTATTACGCAACATATCAGTAATGTAGGTGAAAAAAAATGAAAGTTTAGTTTTAGCAGCTGAGGATTGAAACTCTTCGTCAATGCGATAGTAATTTTTGCATGCGCATAGTTAGTTAGACTGTTTTGTGCTGCGGTACGGCCTTTTCTTTTTATTTTTTTTGTGTTTCAGGGAGGGCGCGGACAGTCGCGGACAGGATTTGATGAGATGCTGCATTTTGGATTTGAATATCAACCAGTTGTCTTTGGCTGTACGACTGTGAAACTCGTCAAAGAAGGGGGTACAAAACTGTGTTAGTAGGTCAATAAACGCGGCATAATCCCCTCTGTCGTACAGGGTGACTTTCATTCTTTTTTAGGGGGAAATATTAATTGTGGCTATGTTGTGTGAATAACGAATGATCGCTTAGCGCGGGCCTAATTGTCGGCTCAGAAAAGTTATCAGGGTTTGTAGAGAGAAAATATCAAGCAAGCTGGAAGATTGAATATAATGTTTTGTAGCTGAAGAAATCAGTTAAGAGAAACCGAAGGTAAGAGAAATTGAAAAATTCGCCCGCGACTGAGGACTTAGAGGTTGCGAGTGCTATGTCAGACGAACTTATCGTTGGAAAATTGAAGTCACCGAACATAAGCACTGGCGTGTTAGGGAAGGAATGTGAGAGTGCGCAGAGCACTTTGTGTAAATGCTCGATAAAGCTGGCATCATCGTCGGGAGGACTGTAACAAGCTCCTATTATTAGAGGTGGGTATGAAACAAAAGTGCGAACGAACAATATTTCCAGAGGGGAGGGTGCATCGATATTTAAGCAGTGCAGACCACAGTTAGATGCTATTGAAACGCCTCCGCCTTGCTTTCCATCTCGGTCACGATGAAAGATATGAACGTTTTTCAAGGGAGCCTGCAGTTCGAAGTTTTTAACAGAAGAAATCAGCCAAGTTTCTGTTTAAAAATAAAATTTTGCAATCTGTCGTAGAAAGAAAGTTAGAAACAGATTAAGTCTTCCGGAGAGTACATCTAATGTTTGTGTACACGAGAAGTAAAGGGCATTCCCGTGACTTCTCTTCGGTATAAGGTTTGAGCTAGGAAGGGTGGCGAATGACTTTGCGTAGAATGATCATAGATGTAAGCAGTGCCGCCCATGACTAACCTCTTATGGCGGAGTTTAGAGTGCTTTAGCTCTTGGTTTCGGCGATTATCTTCTGGTTAATCCCGTGATAATATATTATTGGCCATTCAGTTTCTTATCTTTCCAGGATTGTCGTTTTTTGAATGCACATATTGTGCCTTTTTTAGGTAGGAGCTATAAGTTCCCGTCAAAAACATCAACTCTTTCTGCTAGCCTGCTCTACCTTACTGTTGAAAACAAAAAATTAAAGCTCATTGTTAGTGTGCGACTCCGATTATATTTTCTGCTTGAAGAGGAAATTGGTCTAATAAACGTTTCACTTACGAAATTTCGTCTGCCTACACGCTTACATGTGCTGCCTTTCATATGGCCTCAAAGAAAAACAACCGCTTTTCTGCCTCCTATGTTAAATATACTCTCTAGCCGCAAGTGCCTTAAGACTGTTTTAGCGCAACTGCTCTAAAGTAGCCATAAAGACCGTACAAGTCAACTTACCGACAGTATCCACCGATATCAGAGGCAACGACAGGCACAAGAAAAGCTGTCCGTTTTCACGTCCACTTTTTGGGTACGCGTAGCCTGCCTTCAAGTCCTCCACGAATCTCGGCACGCTATGCTGCAACCACACCGCGCCCTGTCTTCCATTTTGGCCAGCCATGAGGATGCCTGTTGCAGAAATTGAAATGTTATTTTTTGCTCTGCACGAAATTTCTACGTAAGAGCAGCTATCTAGCTTCACCAAAGGATTATAGTCTCTTGAGCGTCGATTAAATGCGGAGAGGAACTGCGTCTTTTACCTCTCCTGACGCTGTTCTACTCTCCTTGCATGGAACCACAAAGCAAACACCGCATATGCACTCAACCCGACTAGAGCCCATTTATCAGAAATTCATGATTTATTGAAATTGCATTTCTAATCGGTTCTGTGTGAATAACATTGGCAGAGTGTCATTGGGCCACAAGCGTTTACTGTTTTTCAAAGGATCTACGCTCATATTCTGGAAAAGCTGACTGTCCAATCTTGCTCGATTGTCAAAGCGAACTGCAAAGCCTTTTTACGTACACATTTTTAGCTAAATTTAATGCATACAGGTTTTACTTTAGTATTACCGCAATGACAAAAAGGTAACGAGTTGGGTTTTTTAGACGCTTGCTAAAAACCTGTTTCTAATATCACTTAAATCCAGCAATCAGGAAGCAGCGAAAAGTAAAAAAAAAACCTGGAACATATAAACCACTGCGCCAAGGGAGGCTTTTACTTAGCACAACACCAGCACTAGTAACTGACGTCAGTGGTTTCAGTACAATTATACCCTCTACTTCTCTTTTTACTACTGCCCTTCATAGGCCGCTCAGTTTTTGAAAATATCAGCGCCGCCAAAATTAAGGCACAATGCATAATGCAATCATATTTTACTTATGCATCACGTCAGGAAATTTAAACGCACTAGCGTAAAGTTGCTCGTGTCGCAGAAAAGCCAGTGTTGGCGTCGTTGGCTGTGTCGAAAAAATACCGAAAAATTGTCGAAAAAATACCCAGAAAACAAATATACCAAGGAGCGCGAGTAATCGGCCCAATACTGGAAATGAATGGTTTCACTCTGGTCCTTTGCAGGAGCGGTCTTTGCCAACAGATGTCCAATATTGGACCAATTACCTGTGCTGCTAGGGAACCTAGGCGGACGGCTACCTAGGTCCCCCAC